>CM076569.1:59750552-59828820 GCA_034641835.2 Pinus albicaulis | reverse complement strand
ATGTGTTAGAGCCCAGATCTTCATCCCTCCGCGGGAGATCAAATTTCTCTTGTTGCATTTCATTTTAGGTGTCTCATTCAGTTCAGTTAGCTGCATTCCATTAGGAGCATGGATCATCTGACGGAAGGGTCTTTTCTCTCATATCCCTCATGTCATGTACCTGTTGGTCCGTGTTGATTCATCGAAATCATTCACAGCCATTTCCAGTCATGTTTGGTCTATTGGTCAACAAAGAATCATTTTAGGGTTTTAGTCTCATTAAGTCTAGGGTTTTGTTAATTTAGTCTTCAAAATAGCTAATAATGTCAACAGGCACATGAGGGAGGTTCGAAATAGGTTTTCATCGCAAAAATTCCATCATCATTATGCTTGATAATGATTTTTCTTCAAAACTCTATTTTGAAGAAAAATTGTCTATTTTATCCTTTTGTAATAAATGCAATGTAATTTTCAAAGTTTTTTCAGTTGTAAAGTTCTTTAGGCGCAGCCCTGGTCACCTTTTCCAAGACCCCATAAGCGCCTATCCCCGCAAAGATGTATTAAGAGATCTGGCTATTCAAATTTCATTTCGCTTAGTTTTGGCTAGTTTGACTTTTTCATGTAACTCTTGATGTACCTTAATGTAATTTCATGACCATGATTTAATTTTGGCACATTTTTACTCATCTTAGTAGATTCATTCATCAAAAAGTGAAATGTAAGTGAATGAATCAGTTTCCTATCATATAGAGGCAAGTTGTTTCATTGCCTATTTTCCAGTTCTTAGTTTAGATCTTGTTGAAACAGCTCCTAGAATGATGAGCTTGACCCCTAGAGGCATGGGAATGAGTTAGGCTTGTTTATATCATGTAGTTCTTCAGTGATTTTCAGGGTTGGACACTTGGGATTGCTTGGCACTTCATTGTACATTTCATCTCTGCAATTTTGGCAAAGGAATAGACCAGGGTTTGCAGCACTCTTTGGGATCCATGTGGCTCTGTTTTTTGATGGTGTGTTTCTCTATGTGATTGTAAGTTCATTGATGTTTATGTGTATCATTTCCCTTCTCCTTTCTTCTTAAATTAAACAAATGAGTTATAGAGGTGGAATTCATTAGATTGCTTTGCTCTGCCTTCAGTTTTGTTTAATTTTCCATGTTTTCATCTGTTTGAAGAGGATTCTTGAAAGCCTCTTTCCCTTTTCAGCTCCTCACCGGTCTAAACTATCCATTCATTCAATACAAAGCATTAAAACAATTGCCTTCCTTGCCCCATTCAGAACTCTGCAAAAACTAGGCCTCATCCCCGAACCCAAAACTGCCTTTCCCTTTGTTTCCAACAAAACCCCCAAAATCAAAATCAAACTCCTTCATCAATATACCTAGCCTAAAATTAGCTTTTATTTCAAGTAATCTCAAGCCCCATCGATTATTTTTGCTGAGATTGACCCGGAGAGAGCCCTCTCCGGACCTGGTAGGGCTAGCTACCAGACTGAGCATGGTTTGATGTTACCCTGAACTCTGCCTTCTTCAACCTGAGGTAGATTTAGGCAATAAAATAGTGGCGATCATACTGGGGAATAAATGGTTTGATTGTTAGTGTTATTTGTTTTATAAGCTACAGACGGAGCCTGAAGATATGTCAGGTAGCCTTCGAAACGCCCTTGCTTTGCATTAGCGAAAGTAGATAAACGCTGCTTCAGTCAATCTCTGGTCTAGTTTGTAAACGTGACACTTGACTTGTAAATTTCCCCCAGTACATCAGATCATTCTAGACTTTTGGGTGATGAGTCTAGAATGTGTTAGGCTGAACAAGTTGGTTTTTTCTCTTTGATTTTTGAAAATAATTCAACACACTGGCTTCGAGAAGACATACCAGAGAAAATCCGGATCTTGATCCACCTCAAGTCTATGAAAATCCCAATATGATTTCAAGAATTCTTCGTCGAGAAAGTCCTGTGATTCCTCTGTTCACATCTCATTCATGTCCCGCTGTGTTTGAATACCTTGAAGATCTTGAATTTGACGAACAATTTGAGTTGTCATTGTTTGAGACTAAGTCTGAAAGTGATATTGGTTCTACGGTCATAAATCCAGAGTTTATCAAGTATCTTGAAATTGAACAAGCTAATAGATCCATTGACAGTTACATCTTGAGTATTCAAACTTCTATTGTGGCAACAAATATTCCTGAGTTTATAGAATCTGCATCTGAAACTCTTGGGCTATCAGCAGTTACTTCCGATTCACAGGTTCATACCAAGCCTCCTTTCATTCCTACCATTCCCGTGCAACCATCTATTTTTGATCAACAATCTTCAGTAGTTTCGCCTCCATCTACACCTCATACATCTACTGCTCCTACTCCTCCTATATTTCAAAATCCAATTGTAAATCCACCAAGAGCAATGGCTGCCCGATTTGCACCTCTTGTGTTGCCTCAAAACTTGGATGACATGCCCACTGATTATCAAAGTAAGATCCCATTATTTGATGGCACTCCTCAAAGTGTTCCTGCTCAGCAGCATGTGGATAGAATGGCGGATTTCTTTGACCTTCATGAAATTGATGCAGAAAATGTGACCATGAGATTATTTGTGCAAACTTTTGGAGGTGAAGTGAGAAAATGGTTCAGAGCTTTGCAGCCTAGGAGTATTGCTACGTTGGCTGAGCTTCAGAGACAATTTTTGGATCGGTGGGAAGTAAAGAAAGATCCTCTTCAGATCACTTCTGAATATACCAAGATCAAGCGGAACGTTGGTGAGTCTGTCCAAGATTACTGTATTAGATTCAATGCGGTTTACAATGCAATTCCTGATGATTTAAGGCCATCTAGGAGGTCGGCTTTGCTTAAGTTTCCGGATGTTTTTGATCCGGAAATGGCCTATAAATTAAGAGAAAGAGATCCGGCCACTTTGGAGGACATGCAGAAAATTGCAGTGAGTGTTGAAGCTAATTTGAATGACAAGAGAGCTAGATTGAGAGCAGAAAAGAAAGTAGTAATTAAGGAAGAGGCTTCTACTTCAGATCAAGTACTTCGCAAGGTGGAAAAGATGATTGAAAGATTAACACTTGATAAGCCTGAACTGCAGATCAGAAATCCTAACTTCCGTGGCCAGCAGCAACCACAATTCAGGATCAAACAACGAGAGCAGCGAGCACAAGAACCAACAATACAACAACAGGTAAAGACACCTTTACAACAGAATTTTGTTGGTCCGGAATCAGATGATGAAGATAATGTAATAGGGGAAGAGAATCACTTCTTTACACCTGATGATTTGCCAACCTTTATCACTGAAGATGAGGAGTATGCAGAAAGCTCAGTTGTACAAAAAGACGAGTATTTCATTTTGGCAAATGAGACAGCTCTTGAAGAAGAGTCAGATGAGTATCAGAGAGGTTATATGAATGCTTTGTCTGCCCAACAACGTCAATATTCACTTATAAACAGAGATGTGCCTATCAATCCAATCCAAAAGAGAAAGGAAGTTTCAGCACCAAAGAATGATTCACCCGTTGCACAAAATAAGGGAAAAGAGATAGTTGATCCCACTACTAGCAAATCCCCATCAGCAAATGAAATATCTAATTAGCCAATCGTATCGAGGGAGAAAGTTGAAAAGAAGGATGTTCCAGTCAAAGAGGTAGAAAAAGCTTCAGTTTTTAACTTAGAGAGTGAAATAGCTAAGTTAAAAGTTTCCATTCCTTTGACTGAATTGATGAAGAATAGCAGTTATAAGGGCCAGGTATCTAAAATTCTAAATTTTGATCCAATGTATGATATGGTGAATGTGGAAGATGATCAACCTGAGTTGATATTTGGACCAGCATTGGATGGTGAGTCTCCAGATAGTGATGTGCCTCCTTTTTATATCAGCCTTAGATTGCATGATTTTGTGTTACATAATGCCATGTTTGATTCCGGAGCATCTCATAATCTCCTGCCGAGAGCAATCATGGAGAAATTGGGATTGGACATCACTAGGAAGTATCATGATCTTTATTCTTTCAATTCTAGTAGAGTGAGATGCATTGGGCTTATCAAAGATTTGGTGGTTAGCTTAGATCAGATTCCAACTAAGAATGTTTTGATGGATGTGGTTGTGGCAGATATTCCTCCTAGATTTGGCATGCTTCTTTCCAGATCTTGGGGAGCGAAATTGAAGGGAACATTGCAGCTTGATTTCTCCTATGCTACCATTCCTGTGTTTGGTCAGATGAGAAGATTATATCGGGAGAAAAAGATGAAGTATATGATCACCATCAAGGAGAAACCGGTAAATCATCCAATCAATTATGTACATACAGATTTAGAGTCATTTGTTTTGTATTCAGATAGTTTCAATGATGTAAATAGTCAGTTAGTTGAAGCAAAGGACATTCCAGAAATCACCGAAAATTTTAGAGAGCTTTTGAAGAAAGAGAGACAAGAACTTGAGAGTTCCGCTGAGCAATCAGCCTTCCGACAGCAGCAAAAATTTGATGGACAGCAAGCGGAAATAACAGAGCAAACAGAATTTCAGCACTTGGAAGAAGATGAAGATGGTTTGTGGACCATGGATTTCGATGGTGCAGTAGGAAGTGATGGTGCTGGAATTGGAATTTGGGTACGCAGCCCTTTTTCCCCCCCAAACAAGGTACCGAGTAATGTAAGGGTCTTCTCTTATAAACTAGCTTTTGATTGTTCGAATAATGAGGCAGAATATGAAGCTTTGATTGCTGGTCTGAAAATTCTTAGAAAGTTGAATGCTAAGAGGATTGCAGTATATGGCGACTCCGAGTTGGTAATTAAGCAAGTGAAAGGTGAATACCAAGCTAAGCATCCTCGAATGCGGGCTTACCGAAATGCTTTTCTTGATATCTTGAAATTGTTTTCAGACTATACTTTGACTTGTGCCCCTCATATTTAGAATGGTATTGCAGATGCGCTTGCAAAGGCGACAAGTAATTTAAATATTCCGATGAACTCAAGTAACAAATTTGAAATTCATGTGAAGCATCGTCCGACTATCCCGGACAATCAAAGGTATTGGCAAGTATTCCAAAATGATGATGAGATTGATGAATTTCTGCAAAACAAAGGCAAGTTCAAAGACACTTCAATTGATATGGAGCATGATGATGGTGAGGCTAATGTGCAAGTAAATCAAATGGAAGTTTTGCAGCTGAAATATAATGTCATTCCTAAAGGCTTGATACCTTTAGAGGAGCTCTTCGATCAAGATGAGGTAGCTAAAAAACCAACCTTGCGGCCAACCAAAAAGGGAGTTGAAGATGTGAATATTGGATCAGCTGAGAATCCAAAGATGGTGAAATTGTCCAAATCATTGTCACCGGAGGTAAAAGCAAAATATGTTAGTTTATTGTCTTCTTTCGCTGATGTATTTGCTTGGGACTATTCAGATTTGAAGACATATGATACCAATATAATTCAACACACCATTCCTATTAAGCCAAATCAAAAGCCTTTCAGGCAGAAGTTGAGAAGGATAAATCCAAAGTTGTTGCCTTCAATTGAAAAGGAAGTGAATAGATTGTACAAAGCTGGTATCATTGTTCCTATAAGATTTTCAGATTGGATTTCCAATTTGGTGCCCGTACACAAGAAGACAGGTGAGATTTGTTTGTGCATTGATTTTAGGAATCTGAATAAGGTTTCTTTGAAAGATAATTATCCATTGCCCAAAATGGATCACATACTTCAGCGAGTAGTTGGAGCATCTCGTATGTCGCTACTCGATGGTTATTCCAGGTATAACCAAATTCTGGTCCATGAGGATGATAGAGACAAAACAGCATTCACCACTTCGTGGGGAACTTTCCATTACGCTAAAATGCCTTTTGGTTTGAAGAATGCTGGTGCGACATTTCAGCAAGAAATGGATATGGCATTTGCAAATGAGAGGGATGTTTTTCTAGTTGTGTATCTTGATGATCTGACAGTCTTTTTTAATTCTGATGAAGAGCACCTTTACCATTTGAAGATTTTTTTTCAGCGGTGTAGAAAGTATGGTGTGTCACTCAATCCGAAGAAAAGTTTGTTTTCCATGGATGAGGGCAAGCTTCTTGGTCATATTATCTCAAAAGATGGCATCCGTATTGATCCAGCTCGAGTAGAAGCTATTCAGCAAATTGATCTTCCCCGAAACAAAAAGGAGATCCAATCCTTCAATGGTAAGATGAATTTCTTACACGGCTTTGTGCCTAATCTTGCTAGACATTTAAGAGAGATTACAAACATTCTTAAGAAAGACAATGTAGTGAAGTGGACTGAGGAGGCTGTAAAGTCTTTCAATTTAGTGAAGTTGACTCTTTCTTCAGCTCTGGTTTTGATCAGCCTGGACTATACTCAGGATTTTATTTTGTTTTCATTTGCCTCGGAGCATACTATGGCAGCGGTATTGATGCAGAAAAGAGATGAGCATGAAAAAACAATTGCTTTTTTCAACCGAACCATAAGAGATGCAGCCTTAAAGTATAACATCATTGAAAAGCAAGCTCTTGCCTTAGTGAAAGCATTGAAAGATTTTCGGGTATATATTCTGCATTCTCATATTCTTGCTTATGTTCCTAACATTGTTGTTAAGGATGTTTTAGTGCAAACAGATCCAAAAGGGAGATGAGGCAAATGGATTGCTGCCTTGTTGGAGTATGATGTGGAGATAAATTCTACAAAGCTTATCAAAGGACAAGGGTTGGCTAAGCTAATGGCTGAGTCGAATTTGCATGCCTTGGACATCAATCTTATTGTTGCTATGTCCGAGGAGAATGAGGAAATTTCATCAGTTCATGTATTAGAAATCTTTGTGCTTTCTCCTTGGTATACAGATATTGTATATGTGCTTCAAAATTTGTCACTACCGCCCGGCATGGCTAGAAACAAAAGTAGAACTCTCAAATTGAAGGCTGCTAAGTTTTGTATTTTGAATAATTCACTCTATTGGAAAGATCCTGGTGGTGTTTTGCTGAATTTTTTGGTTGAAGAAGAAGCAAAGTAGGTTATGGAGGATTTTCATAAGGGAGATTGCGGGGGTCACCTTTTTTGGAAGACAACAACAAATAAAATTTTTAGCACGGGATATTATTGGCTGACACTTTTTGCTGATGTGTATAAGACTGTCAAAAGCTGTCATGAATGTCAGATTTTTGAAGGGAGGCAGAAATTGCAGCCTTTGCCGCTTAAGCCCATTGAGGTAAGTGCTCCTTTTCAGCAGTGGGGTTTGGATTTCATTGGCGAGATCCATCTCGCTTCATCAACTCAGCACAGGTGGATCCTCACAGCGACATATTATTTCACGAAATGGATCGAAGAAATTCCCACCAGGCAGGCTATGGATTCGGTAATAATTTCATTCCTTGAGAATAATATTTTGTCTTGTTTTGGTTGCCCGAATAAGGTGATTACTGATAACACAGCAGATTTAAAATAAAAAAGAATGATTGAGTTTTGTGACAAGTATCACATCACTTTGGGACACTCAACCACTTATCATCCACAAGGCAACGGATTGGCTGAGTCTTCGAACAAATCTTTGGTCAACATTATTAAAAATTTTCTGGAAATAAACAAGAAAAGTTGGCATAAGAAGTTGGTCAATGCACTTTGGGCAGATCGAGTGAGTCAGAAGAAATCCATTGGTATGTCCCCTTTTGAGTTATTTTATGGAGTTGATACAGTGTTTCCTACCTCTCTCGCAGTTCCAGTGGTCAAACTTCTACAGGAAGCTGGCAGTGAAGATGATCATATGCAAAGAAGAATAAATCAAATGATCCATTTGCAGCAGACGAGAGAAGAAGTTTTTCAAAACACATTCAAGCTGCAAGAGAGAATTAAGAAAATATATGACAAAAAAGCCAAAGCGGACAAGTTTCAATTGGAAGAAGTGGTGCTGAAATGGGATGCAAGAGCCATATCCAAGTATCCGTGATAAACCTTCACATTAATTGTCAACCGGGGGCGACTTTTCTTTCAAGAGTGTACTCGGCAGATTTCTCAGGGCGGCTATTTACTCGAGGTAATGTTTTTGCCGGTATAGTTCTTAAAATGAAAAAGTAAATGAAAATGAAACAAAATCTGAGTGGAGACTTGGAGAAACTGGGAAATATTTCTAAACTAAAATCATTCACTCAAACAACCATCAATCGAGGATACCTTCGTATCATTCCTATGGATATCGATGCAATTGAAATCAAACCGGAACAAGACAATCAATGTGAAGACGAGGGAAGAAATAATCCTGTTCTCTACGGTTAGGAAGTCCACCAACAAAAAAACAGTAAAAGGAAATCGAAATTGAACTAAAGCTGCTATTGAAAGTAAACTAGGAAAACTCTTTAAAAGCACTCTTGCAATGAATCAACAGAAATGAACAGCAAAGCTTCATCTAACAAAAATGATTTATTAATGGAAATGAATAGCAATGCTAAAATACTAGAATTAAACAACAATCTTAAATGGAACCGAACAGAAAAACTAAGTCATTAGAAAGACACAACAACTATAAATGTAATTGAATCAGCAACCTATCAGCATGAACATTAATCACAGTTATTGAAGCAACAACAATCGTAGTTATAATTGAATAGTAACTTAATTGAACAACCATTGCAATTATAACGGAGAAGTAATTAAATGAACCATAGTCTTAATTAGATAGCGCAGCATTAGATCAGAATTACCAGCAGGACATTTCAAGTTATAATTAATAATTCTATCACTCACGCAATCCAATTATGATTTCAATATAACAAAGCAATTCTGCGAAATGTTCATAAACAAAAGATTACTGAACAAAAAAATTTAAAGAAATGAAAAGGAAATCAAACCATCACACGACAGTAATTGTAAAGATATGATACACAGCAGCAGCAACGTACTCCACCAGAGGCTGGGCCCTTAGCCGCCAGCGGACGCTGCTGGGTTACTTCAGAATGAAAAGAATGAACAACAACTCCCAAATCATGTATTAATCAGCAAATTGTGGAATCATTACAACAGCAAAGGCTTGAGAATTATAGCATGCAACAATCCCTATCCTATCATGAATAATCCACCATCATTCTTCATCATTTTTCCATCATTTTTCATCCCCAAATCATCCCCAAATCAATCCCTATCTCTGATCTCTGTTTTCATTTAAATAGAGAGAGATCAGAGAGAAGTTACAATAAAGATAAGTATAACATGATTTCTATTACAAAATTGGTTTGCTTCTAACCATTTGATCAACAAGAACAAGGCGAATTTGGCTTTGCAGCTGAGATTTGGAGGACGGCCGCAACAACAAATATGAGAAAATCATGCTCAAAGAACCCTGCGTTTCTCTCAGTACAAGCCGAATTTTGGCAAACCGTTCTTTCCCAAAGTTAATTGGGTCCGTTCTGGACAAAACCCATGTTCCAGATTTTCCAGATTCTGCTGCATTTGCTCGAAATCTCAACCGCAAAATCGTCACTTCTTATTCCAGCGAATTTCTGAGTTGGCACTTTTAATGATCAAATCTTCAATCTGGAAATTATCTTGGAGGCTAAAAATGGTGAATAATGTTACAACTGATTTATTAAAACTATCATTGATAAAATCATACATAATCATCAATTTATTAGAAATAAAGGAGAATAAATAATATTCATTCATAGAAGCATAAATCATCATAAAATGGATTTATATAATAAATTATAATAAATGACATGATGAAGAATAGTAGAAATGGGTGGAATAAGTGTTCAAAAGTGATAATAATAATGGCATATTAACAACCCAACATACCCCCACACTCAATATGTTGCATGTCCTCATGCAACGAAAACTGAATATATTGCATGTCCTCATGCAACCCAAAGACAAAAACCCATGTGTTAACCAAGCAATAAAAAAAAATATGTTCATCTCGGCTCATGAAATGGATAGAACAAATGAATTCTTCCTTAATTAATGAATATTCACTTTTAGTAATCTTGATGAAGGCATAACAATTTTTATATTGACATTCAACTATATGTATATATGAAGTTGCAACAAAATATGATATAAGTAACATCAAACTTCATTAACCATTTTCTCAAAAACTACAAACCAGCTTTTGTTGAAATTTGGCAAGTAAATTTATAATATATGAATGCTTTTATGATCCAAAAATCAGACTGTTTTGATGCATGGATCATGAGATATAAACAAAATGACTGTAGCTGAGAGTGCATGATTTTCGAAATTTTATGAACCAATTTATCTTGAAATTGTCTGGGTTTGTATTAATGATACGTCTGTGTTTTCCAAAAATCACAAGAATTGAGTTCATAGTTTTAAAAAATATTATGGAAATCAATTTCTGCACTGAAATTGTATGCCTTAAATGAGAAAGAAAATTGAAAACATCCATCATGCGTAGCAATTCCTCCCCCTCTCTGAAAAATTAGCATGCCCTCATGCGATGCTAGAAAACAAATAGAGGTGGTTGCTACCAGCTGTTGAATTCTATGTTTGGTGTAAAACAACATGGAATAAGGGAGGTGTTGAGAAGGAATAAGAATAGCAATGGATGATAAAGAATATGAATGACATGGTTATAAGAAAGAAATGAATGAAAGGAACACTCCCCCATACTCGAAAATGAGATGCTGCTGAAAAAGGGAAAGTGGTAAAGATGTGGAATGAAGGATGATAAATAATGCTCAAAATGGATTTTCATGAAATTCTCCTAAATTCGTAATAAATCAGAAAATTATGCTATTTTACCTCAAGTTTTACCTCCAAAAAGAAAAATGTGGAATGACATATATGGACTGGCATTTGTTGAAGCTGATGTAGGCAGAGTTGGTGCTGAAAGTGATGCAAAAGGTGGAATCCAGGTAAGCACATCATGTCTGAAGAATTGTTCACGTGCGCGAGCCTCTTCTGTTAAGTGCAATACTGTAGTCATGCTGTGAATAGAATTCTGCCCATACTTGTTATTTTCCTGTAAACAAAGCACGATTTGGCATACAATGTTCTTGAATCCATAGTGTAAGCAATAGATAAGATGCATACAAAAATTTCAATCAGAAAAACTTATGTATACATGCAATACTAATATTTTGGCAAATCAACAAGTGATGGTAGAGTGCAGTAATCATATCGCATGCAATCCCATAATGCATACATTCCCCCCTCCAATTGGAAAAGGAATTCCATGACCATAAAGCATATGGGAGGTGTTGTGCTGATGGCAAGGCAAGGGAATGAACAATATAGCAGTGAATGAAGCAGAGTACACATATCAATGATAGGATAGCGGGAGTTATGGTTATAATGAGAGCAGAGTGTTTAAAGATAGTTATGAATAAGAGATAGGACGCTTTGAATTGATGATAGGTGATGAAAAAGAGAAAAAGAACAACAATATGCCAAAAAGATGCTTTACTGATAGTATGCTAGCTGAAAATGATGCGATTGATCATAAAACAATTTCTCATGCATAAAGGTTCAAAACAGGGAAAATTAAGGAAATAACTTCTCTGATAAAAAGAAAAAATAAGAAAAGGGTATTATAATAATAATTGACGATAAGATATAACTTCAATACCATAAGCAGAGCCGATGCTGCCAGCAGGCGTCCATAGCCTCGGCAGGGTTGCTTTTTAACCCATATGAGCCAGGATCCTCAATTTATAAATGGAGAGTTACAGTGCTGTTCTACAGAAGAGATCAGTGTGCTGGCGTGGTAACCAGATAACCACACTGCCATTCACTGGGATGTAACAAAAGTGATCAGGCCGGCTCGTGATGAGACCTCCTGTTCCAAGGATAATTTGACTATCCAATGGATCATAACCCTGGTGTGGTGGCCATAATGGGAATGTCACTTTCTTACAACCTTATGAACATGGTAGGCTGGCTCGTAATGAGACCCCCTATCCTCCATCTGTGAACAAATTTTGTTGTTATTACACAATTTTATGATAAAAAGAGGGAGGCTCAGTACTCCTTAAGAGCAGGGATGGTGGAAGAAGTTGAACATGTCAATAGAAAAATATACCCATAATCTCATTTATTACAGACAGAGAAGATTATAATCCAGAAGGGTGGAACCAACATGGTATTAAGATGATCAATCAATATCATGTTCAACAGAAAACAATGCGGTAAAGTAGTATATAAATAATTGTGTCCCTTTTGAAAATAATCTATCATCAAGGAGCTGTCCTGTTAAAGATCATAACGTGAATGATATTAACTCGCTTCAATAGAATCCATAATTCTTGTCCTCGTAAAAATAGTGTACTTCATGCCATGAAGGGGAATCAGTAAAATGTGGTTGAGATGAGCTAGGAATAGTCCCACAAGAGGAAGGAAAGGTTGCTCTCAAAAATACTCCCAAAGGGTTGCTCTTTTGAAGGAACAGCAAAAACACTCAAAAAGTGGTGTTCCGTGTAGGGAACAGCAAAGGAAATGCACACCAAAAAGCAAAAATACACATAAAAAAATGTGAAAATGCAAATATCGTTCCTTTGGAAAAAGAAACAGCAAAAACTAAAAGTGTCGTTCCTTTGGAAAAGGAACAGCAGAAACGCAAGTGTCGTTCCTTTGGAAAAGGAACAGCAAAAATGAAAAGTGCAGAAGTGTTGTTCCATTCGAAAAGGAACAGCAAAATGTGAAAGTGCAGAAGTGCTGTTCCATTCGGAAAGGAACAGCAAAATGGACAATCATAAAATGCAAACATGCAAAAAAAACAAATTCGCTGTTCACAGCATTGATGCTGAGGATGAGTTACACTTTGAATGAAGCAACACCTGAAACACAAAATATAAGAGAAATTAGAAAAGAAACAACATTTTATTTAAAAAACAATATGTAAATTAAGTTACAACAGCTATGATATTATGTAAAAAAAAATGATCTTTTTGAAGAATGTTTTGGCAGCAGTGACAAGACATGAATCTTCAAATCGAAATCAATTCTTCATTTCTTCTATTATGAATCCGTTGGGTAATGACTTAGATGAAATTCCTTTGTTTCGTTAATTTTTTTTTTCAAGAATCACTCGTCCATAAATTGACCTTCTTTATTTTCCCAGGACCTGCAAAAAAACGAGTGTCTACCTGCAATAAAACATTAAATCATGGATAAAGAGAGGTGATCGGGCTCCCATAATCCAAGAATGATGCAAAAAACAACAAGTAGTTACTCTATATAACAAATCCATTGAGAAAATAACAAAGTAAAATTTATTTGTCACCTGCGGGAGAGCAGTGGTCGACCATACTATCCAGCAGTGTTTTAATCACAACTTCTTTGTTTTTCATCGAAATTGAGTGATTCCAAATCCAAATGAGAGCTAATTCAAAGGTTTATCTTCAGTAGCAACAGGTTTTATAAATTCAATGATATGATATGTCAATTTTAGTTAGAACAACCTGCATAACATAGTCATTTTCAATTACCCAGATCAGATCAACAGTTAATGTTTTAAGCGTAACTTTTTCGTTTGATGTCGGATTCGAATGATTCAAATTGGAAATGAAATTAGATTCATTTATTTATTTCCAATAGAAACAGGTTTTGAAGAAAAGAAGAATTGATAGGTCAAATACTGTAAGGAACAGCCGGAAAGACATAGTTTTAAGGGTGCTGATTTACGATAGACAGTCAGTATTTTGATCATAAATTCCCCATACGATATCGAAAATGAGTGATTCAAATTGAATTGTAAACTATATTCATAGGGGAATCTACCATAGTAACAGGTTTTAAAAATTCAAACATTTAGGCCTCCAAAAACTGACTGTCCCAACTCTGTTCCTGAGCTGCCCACTAGACATCCAGTCAATGTTTTGGTTCTAACTTTTTCGTTTCAAATCCAAATTGACTGATTCAAATTGGGTTAGAAATTAGACATCAAGGGCTACCTAGGGTAGAAATAGGTTTTAAAAATATTCACTTTTGGTCCCTCAAAACATGACTGTCCCGACTGTTTTTCCAGAAAGTTCATCAAGCCCGCAAGCCAAAAAAATGATATTCAAGCATTTTTTCAAATTGGTGATAACAATGAAAAATGAGTGTTTGTAGAACTTATTATTTATATTATGATTCATCTACATACACAAATAAATTGAAATATTTATCACCGATGTTGATTTCGATAGCGTGTTGCAACAAAAAAAACAACTATTTTTACAAAAAAACAAAATGCATTTATTTATGTTCTTATTTTATTTTATTTTATTTTTTCACTAACCTACTTTGATTGAAATATGAATATGACTATGTATAGGAGTACTTCCAATGGAACCATTTTCGAAATAAGGCTTCAAATATGTACATACCCAAATTTGAAAAATGCATGTTGATAAAAATTAGGGTATGAGAAGCCAACTTCCCTTGAAAAGATGTTGTCAAAAATTGTTGAAGTATAGAGTGATGCTGCAAACAACAGTTGGAATGAAACCAATCTTCAATATATCCTTTACTTTCTTGATTTCCCATAGCCATCATATCATGAAGTTCTTGAGCTTTTAAAATGACTTGTTGAGGCATACTAAAAGAAACCTCATTTTCTTCCATAACTTCTACAATTTTTGAATTTGAAACATTCTGAATCTCATTGTAAGTTTTCTCCATTGGTGCATGTGAGATAGAATGGGTGGGAAGGATGGGTAAAGTTTGCAGTTCAACATTGTAAGCATGTTGTACTGGTTTATTGTGGTGAGGGTGTGGAATTAGTTGAGCAGGAAATTGTGTATGGAATGGAGCATTGTGATGATGTGGTTGGTTGGGTTGAGTGGATAAATTTGATATGCAAGCAGGATGTTGTGAAAGAGTTGGTGGAGAATATGGAGAATGTGCTTGTGCTACAAGATGAGGGAGAGTAGTCATGCAATCATAAGGTGAACCATGCCAAACTTGTAGATAAGATTGGTGGTTATATTGAAATTGACATGGCTGCCCTAGAACATGAATATTCCATAATGGATTATGCAAGTAAGAGAATGGAAAAGAAGTGTTTTGAACCATACCTGTAGGCCATGATTTCCATGGTTTTGACCTTGTTGCAGCTTCCTCACCTCTTTGATATGATACTTCCATCCTAGATAAGGAAGAGTAACCATCTATGGGCTGCTCCTTTCGGTCATGAGGGAAAAACACTTCATCAAATTCTTCATTTTTATGAACATGAAAAACGTCCAATTTTGAGCTTAGAGAGCTAATAAAATCAACTTTAAAATTTTCAAATAAATCATTGATTTCAGCTCTTATGTCTCCTATTCTTGTAGCAGATTTGGAAAAGAAAGAACAAACATCTCTAGAATTCTTACCAACCTTGGAGATTCCTCTTGAATACCTTATGCACAACTCACAAACATCATCATATGATAACTGAAAAACATCACATTTTCCTATCAGATTTAAGAGTTCTAAAAATTCATCTTTGATTCCTTTAAGAATGAGTGTTTTTAAGATCTCTTTTTCCAAATGCTTATGCTTTGATTTTTGAAGGTTATAATGAAATCGATCTACATAGTCCTCCAAACTTTCATCTTCCCCTTGTATCATACCGAAAATATCTTCATTGGATTTGCAATAGTCTTGGTACTTCTTCAAGAATATGTTCTTCATGTCCTTCCATGATTGGATGCAATTCCCACCTAGGCTCATGAACCATCGGAGAGCTGCTCCTTTTAGAGTAAGAGGAAACACTTTCAATCTTTGATCATTAGTACAATAATCATATCCTCTACAAAGTATTTCGAACTCAAATAAGAATGTATCTAGATCTTCATTTGCTAAACCATGAAAATTTGGTAAAGATGGGGGAATTATGTGCATTTGTGTCACTCCTCCTAGATCTTTGATAGGAAATTCAAAAGTAGAAACGTGAGCCATTTCGTACCATAATATAAGATGTTTTTCATGTGTTTCTTCGAGGCTCCTTCTTCAAATGTTCCTGTCAATTAGTTAGTGAAATGGGTGGTGCTTACATCACCACTTGAGTGAAACCTTGTGATTCATTTTCCAAAATTTCTATTTTTTTCCTAGTCATTCACACAAAAATTCAAACATCTATTTCTACCCAACAAAGCAACAACAAATCTGTTAGGAAAGCGGACAGTGGAGCAGGGCTTTTACATGCTCCGCACGTAGGTTCTTACCTTCCATTTTTAAGATCCAACTCTTCCCTAGCAGGCACTCATCAGATTCACACTACTCTTTAGAAATGGCTACACTCTCCCCGGCAACGGCGCCAAAATGTGGAGCGATAAAAAGGGTCTTTTTAACTCCTAATTACCTTCACATTAATTATCAACCCAGGGACGACTTTTTATTTCAAAAGTGTACTCAGTCTGAGGCGGCTATTTACTCAAGAGTAATGTTTTGCAGTATAGTGCTTAAAATGCAAAAGTAAATGAAAGCTGGAAACAAAATCTAATTGGAACAGCAAGAAACTGAAATGTTCTAAACTAAATCATTCACTCAAACCACCATCAATCGAGGATACAGTAGAAATAACTCATTCCTCTAGATATTTATGCAATTGAAATCAAATCGGAACAAGACAATCAATCTGGGAACGAGGAAGCAATAACCAATGTTCTCTACAGTCGGCAGTCCTGCTTTAAAGCAATTAAAAGGAAATCGAAATTGAACTAAAGCTGCTATTGAAAGTAAACTAGGAAAACTCTTTAAAAGCACTCTTGCAATGAATCAACAGAAATGAACAGCAAAGCTTCATCTAACAAAAATGATTTATTAATGAAATGAATAGCAGTACAAAATACTGGGAATTAAACAACAATCCTAAATGGAACGACAGGAAAAACTAAGTCATTGAAAGACACAACACCTATAAATGTAATTAGATAAACCAACCTATCGACGCTGAACATTAATCACAGAGTTATTGAAGCAACAACAATCGTAGTTATAATTGAATAGTAACTTAATTGAAAAACCATTGCAATTATAACTGAGCAGTAATTAAATGAACCATAGTCTTAATTAGATAGCGCAGCATTAGATCAGAATTATCAGCAGGACATTTCAAGTTATAATTAATAATTCTATCACTCACGCAATCCAATTATGATTTCAATATAACAAAGTAATTCTGCGAAATGTTCATAAACAAAAGATTACTGAACAAAACAATTTAAAGAAATGAAAAGGAAATCAAACCATCACACGGCAGCAATTGTAAAGATATGATACATAGCAGCAGCAGCGTACTCCACCAGAGGCTGGGCCCTTAGCCGCCAGCGGACGCTGCTGGGTTACTTCAGAATGAAAAGAATGAACAGCAACTCCCAAATCATGTATTAATCGGCAAATTGTGGAATCATTACAACAGCAAAGGCTTGAGAATTACAGCATGCAACAATCCCTATCCTATCATGAATAATCCACCATCATTCTTCATCATTTTTCCATCATTTTTCATCCCCCAAATCATCCCCAAATCATCCCCATCTCTGTTACTCTTGTATCTCTTAAGCACTGTACTACTAGCATTACTCTGACAAATGAGCCTCGGATTGAGTCACTCTTTGTAATGACAAAACGCTCTCGGGTTGACATATTAATGTGAGGTAATTAGAGGTGAAAGAGACCCTTTTTATAGCTCTACACAAGGCTGGTATCATTGTTCTTATAAGATTTTCAGATTGGATTTCCAATTTGGTGCCCATACGCAAGAAGACAGGTGAGATTCGTTTGTGCATTGATTTTAGGAACCTGAACAAGGTTTCTTTGAAAGATAATTATCCATTGCCCAAATGGATCACATACTTCAGTGAGTAGTTGGAGCATCTCGTATGTCACTACTCGATGGTTATTCCAGGTATAACCAAATTCTGGTCCATGAGGATGATAGAGACAAAACAACGTTCACCACTCCATGGGGAACTTTCCATTATGCTAAAATGCCTTTTGGTTTGAAGAATGCTGGTGTGACATTTCAGCAAGCAATGGATATGGAATTTGCAAATGAGAAAGATGTTTTTCTAGTTGTGTATCTTGATGATCTGACAGTCTTTTCCAATTCTGATGAAGAGCACCTTTACCATTTGAAGATTGTTTTTCAGTGATGTAGAAAGTATGGTGTGTCACTCAATCTGAAGAAGAGTTTGTTTGCCATGGATGAGGGCAAACTTCTTGGTCATATTATCTCAAAAGATGGCATCCGTATTGACCCAGCTTGAGTTGAAGCTATTCAGCAAATTGATCTTCCCTGGAATAAGAAGAAGATTCAATCTTTTATTGGTAAGATGAATTTTTTACGCAGCTTTGTGCCTAACCTTGCTGAACATCTAAGAGAGATTACAAACATGCTTAAGAAAGATGGCATAGTAAAGTGGACTGAGGAGGTAGTAAAGTCTTTCAATCTAGTGAAGTTGGTTCTTTCTTCAACTCCTGTTTTGATCAGCCTGGATTACACTCAGGATTTTATTTTGTTTTCATTTTCTTCGGAGCATACTATGGCAGCAGTATTAATGCAGAAAAGAGATGGGCATGAAAAACCAATTGCATTTTTCAGCTGTACCATAAGAGATGTAGCCTTGAAATATAACATAATTGAAAAGAAAGCTCTCACTTTAGTGAAATCATTGAAGGATTTTCGCGTATATATTTTGCATTCTCATATTCTTGCTTATGTTCCTAACACTGTTGTTAAGGATGTTTTAGTTCAAACAGATCCAGAAGGGAGATGGGGAAAATGGATTGCTGCCTTGTTGGAGTATGATGTAGAGATAAAGCCTACAAATATTATCAAAGGACAAAGGTTGGCTAAGCTAATGGTGGAATCAAATTTACATGCCTTGGACATCAATCTCATTGCTGCTATGTCCGAGGAGAATGAGGAAAGTTCATCAGTTCAGGTATCAGAAATATTTGTGCTTTCTCCTTGGTATTTAGATATTGTATATGTGATCCAAAATTTGTCACCACCACCCGGCATGGCTATAAATAAAATTAGAACTCTGAAATTGAAGGCTGCTAAGTTTTGTATTTTGAATGATTCACTCTATTGGAAAGATCCCAGTGGTGTTTTTTTGAATTGTTTGGTGGAAGAAGAAGCAAAGCAGGTTATGGAGGATTTTCATAAGGGAGATTGCAGGGGTCACCTTTTTTGGAAAACAACGGCCAATAAGATTTTGAGAGCGGGATATTATTGGCCGACACTTTTTGCTGATGTGTATAAGACTGTCAAAAGCTGTCATGAATGTTAGATTTTTGAAGGAAGGCAGAAATTGCAGCCTTTGCCGCTTAAGCCCATTGAGGTAAGTGCTCCTTTTCAGCAGTGGGGTTTGGATTTCATTGGTGAGATCCATCCTGCTTCTTCAGCCTAGCACAAGTGGATCCTCACAGCGAAAAATTATTTCACGAAATGGATTGAAGCAATTCCCACCAGGCAAGCTACGGATTCAGTAATAATTTATTTCCTTGAGAATAACATTTTGTCTCGTTTTTGTTTCCCGAATAAGTTAATCACTGATAACGCAACATCTTTCAAATCAAAAAGGATGATTGAGTTTTGTGACAAGTATCATATAATTTTGGGACACTCAACCACTTATCATCCGCAAGGCAACGGATTGGCGAAGTCTTCCAACAAATCTTTGGTCAACATCATTAAAAAGTTGCTAGAAATAAACAAGAAAAGTTGGCATAAGAAGTTTGTCAATGCACTTTGGGCAGATCGAGTGATTCAGAAGAAATCCATTGGTATGTCCCCTTTTGAGTTAGTTTATGGAGTTGATACTGTGTTTCCTACCTCTCTCGTAGTTCCAGTGGTCACACTTCTACAGGAAGTTGGCACTGAAGATGATCATATGAAAAGAAGATAAATCAAATGATCCATTTGCAGCAAACGAGAGAAGAAGTTTTTCAAAACACATTCAAGCTGCAGGAGAGAATTAAGAAAATATATGACAGAAAAGCAAAGGCGGAAAAATTTCAATTGGAAGACGTGGTGCTGAAATGGAATGCAAGAAACGAGGAAAAGGGTAAGCACGGTAAGTTCGAAAATCTCTGGAAAGGACCCTTGAAAATTGTTGCATATCGGGGTCAGAATTCTTTTCTTCTGAAAGAGATGAATGGGGAAGATTGTCCAGGAGGGCCGGTCAATGGTCGGCTGCTCAAACGGTATCATTTCTGAGATGTTTCCTACTGTTTACATTGTCACTGTATATACCGTTTATTTAAGTTTCATTGCAAGTGTGTGCTGTGATATTTTCTTCAGTTTGGGGCCCGAAGTGAAGGCTATAATTCTGAATATTGATTTCAGCTTTGGTTTGAGTTTTTCGAGTCAGGTTTTTCAGTGATTTTAGTTTCAAAATTGAGTCAGTTTGAGTCAAATTTTCAGTCAATAAATGAGTCAAGAGTCTTGTGTTAATTGGTCGAAGTTATGGACTCCATAGCCCAATGGACGAAGGCACTACCTACTCTCCCAGAAATCCGTAGTTCTTGGCACCTCCAAGGAGCTACCATCCCCATTGGAGCCAATGTTAGGGTCGGTATCTTCATCCCTCCGTCAGAGATCAAAATCTCTTTTGTTGCATTTCATTTTAGGTGTCTCATTCAGTTTAGTTAGCTGCATTCCATTAGGAGCATGGATCATCTGACGGAAGGGTCTTTTCTCTCATATCCCTCATTTCATGTACCTGCTGGTCCGTGTCTGTTCATCAACATCAATTTTAAAGTCATTTATAGTCATGTTTGGCCTCCTGTTCGCCAAAGAGTCATTTTAGGGTTTTTAGGTCTCATTCGTTAATTTAGTCTTTAGAATGTCTAATAATGTCAGCAGGCACATGAGGGAGGCTTGAAATAAGGTTTTCAGTGAAAAATTTCATCGTCATAATGCTTAATCATGATTCTTCTTCAAAACTCTGTTTTGAAGAAAAATCGTCAATTTCATCTTTTGTAATAAATGTAATGTAATTTTCAAAAGTTGTTTCAATTGTGAAGTTCTTTAGGCGCAGCCCTGGTCGCCTTTGCCAAATCCCATGCCACCTATCCCTGCAAAAGATAGATAAGATTCATCATCAATTCAAAAAATCAAAGGAAACAAACAAAAACAGAGTTTATTTTAAAAAAAAGTGCAAAGTGTCAAAATTCAAACATTAGAAAGTGGGTTTTTTTTCAAATAAAAAATCAAAGTCTATGGCCATAAAATATATTTTCATCGTTTCACAATTCATTTGCATAGAAAAAGTCAGCAAGGAACCAAGAGAAATCGTGGAGAAATAAGTTGGAGGGCGAAACTATAATTTGGAGGCCGCACTGTGTATAATTTGCCTGCGCGGCGCATTGGGTGAACGTCGCGGTGCACTGGCTGGTCGTGGCGCATAGGGCCGCCCACCACCGTGTAATTCTAACTAGCGCGACGCACTCAGCTATCGTGACGCACTGGGTTATGCGCGTGGCGCACAGGGTTGAAGCATAAAAATTCATGCCATATCTCTCAGATTTCAAAACGATTTTGCCTCCCTTGTTCCAAGTAAGTTTGTGATTTCCATTTGATGTTGATTGAGGTTAAATAAGAGAGTTTTGAATGTAAAATTATAAACCCTATCCTTTTGTTAAAAACTACTCCTTAGGGTTTTGAAGTGGTGTTTTAAAAGTCATTTTGGTGCCAACTACTCCATCTCCCCCACCTTGTTCATTCCTTCCCTCACTGTAATCCTATTATTACAGTCTATCCCCTATTTCCTTATATCCCAAACCACTCATATCATCTCATTCCTATTTCCCCATCCCAAGTCATTTCATTTCACTTTCATTCTCCTTTTCTCATTTCATTTGTAAAAATTACCAAAACCCCAAGTCCAAACAGTCAAGTGACTGTTCTTACACTTCAAATTTCACTTGATTGAAACACATTGTCCCCACTGTCCTATTTTTCCTACGGTCCTTCCGTTTGACACACATTTGGCACTAAATTCAAAACATCAAAATTCTCATTTTCCATCTCATACAAGCCAACACACACCTTGCATAGACCTTGAAACACTATGGAGACAGACACTGATACATCATATGACAGAGATAGTGATTCTACCACTGAGCTACATGCACCGAGAAGGCCTCGTAAAGGTGGCAAACATGTGAGAGAAGAGCCCACCTCATTGACTCAATTGCAGGCCTACCCACTTGCAATAGCATGTTTTCGAGAGTAGTCATGTTATCAATATTGTGAGATGATTGCTAGGATTCAACATCATTAGGAATTGGCTCGGTTGTTTGTGTTACATTTGCATGATGGTCAGGTAACTCTTGCTGGTGTAAATTTCACTTTGACACCAGAAACCATATCTCAAGCAACTGGAATACCGAATGTGGGTGAACAGTGGAACAAGAGACAGTAGGTGGACAGAGTGCATTATGAACCATACATCAAGCCTAGCTATGTGAGACAGCTCAGCAGGGTGTTCCCATTCCGGTTCCTAAAGGAATCCTATGCGCCTTTGATGAGACTCATTATCAGATACTTCAGTTGTGAGGGCCGGTTCTCACGCCTCTATGCCTACCACATCAGGTTATTGATGCATTTCACTAGAGTGAGGATGATGAACATACCTTATTTCATGTGCCGCAACATCGAGCGAATGACCACTCTTGTGCAGAAGAAGACTCCCGAGCAGCAGTACAACAGTATTTATCACTATGCACTCATCAAGATTGTTGTTGTACATCAGCTTGGATTGCAAGGTATTGCGTGGGAGGATTTCATTTCCCATGACTTTTTCACAGCTCCTCAGGTTCCTCTGGAGGTTTTCCACGATGCAGGTGAACCTTCACATCAGCCTGAAGGTCACAAGATAGAGCCTATCAATGTGCCAGTCTTTGTTACTTATCAGAGAGGCACCGGAGTGTTATTTGCAGCAGCTCGACGAGTACTATCTCCACCCGGGGTGGAAGGGGTCTCGTTGCCGTCATCAGCAGCATAGGTACAGGTACAGGACAGAGGTAAGAGGCCTATGCAATATGAGGGCCCTTCAGGAGGCCAGGATACTGATTTCATATTGATTGATGAGGATTTGAGCTCTCCAAGCTCAAAGTTGAGAGAGATCATTCAGGAGAAGAAGGCGGAAATTGACATCTTGACCAACAAATTGAAAAGAGCTCAATGGATCATAAACTATCTGGAGCAGCAGAACAAATAGTTGGAGGATCAACAGACAATCGTGGATTTGCAAAACATCTGTGAGAACCGGCAAGCTGCCCGAAGAAGCCAAACCAAGATGACACCCATTGAGCGGGAGATTGAGGCTGATAGAGAGGCTTGCCTTGAGAGGGTCAACATTCATCTTGAGAAGCTATTGGAGAAGGAAAACAAGGAAAAGAACATGCTCAGACACATGAAGAACCACTATTGGGCACGAAATCATGTTTGCAAAGCAAGGATCAAAATCCTGAAGGCAAGGCTAAGGAGGGCACTAAAGCGTCGCAAAAGGCATGATAGGCTCCAAATTTTGGCCGAAGCTTCTTTGGCCCAGCATAGTGCTTGATGAGGGACCTTCAGCCCAAATTTCAAGAAATTTGGGAAAAATTTTGTCAATTTTGAATTTTTTGGCCTAAACACAGATTTTCCTGCCCGACACTTAGCGCCACTTGGCGTGCGCTTATAATTGGAAGCTCCTCTTGAAGAAAACTTTGTATTTCTAGATTTTTCATCAAAATTTATGCATTCCTACCCATTACCTAAATATTTTTACAAGTTTTGGGTTTCCTAAAGGGTCAAAAACACCCTAAAAATGACCTTTTTGCCACTTTTTGGACACACAGGAAGCAGTGTTGGGAAAACTCATTTTTGGAGGGGCAAATGGCAACAAAATTCAGATATTCCACTTGAGTTGGAAAGTAGATAGGCAAATCTTTCCAACAAGCTATCCTGCACTCAATTTGGACTTCGGGAAGGCCCTCAAAATCAGCCTCAAACTTGTGCTACGCATAGAGATTGCAGGCGCGGCGCATAGGGAAATTTGGCCTATTTTTCATTCAGCAACTCAGAATTTCGCCTAGTTTTGGCCAGTTTAACTTTTTCATGTAACTCTTAATGTACCTTGATGTAATTTCATGACCATGATGTAATTTTGGCACATTTTTACTCATCTTAGTAGATTCATTCACCAAAAGGTGAAATGTAAGTGAATGAATCAGTTTCCTATCATATAGAGGCAAGTTGTTTCATTGCCTATTTTTCAGTTCTTAGTTTAGATATGGTTGAAACAGCTCCTAGAATGGTGAGCTCGACCCCTAGAGGCATGGGAATGAGTTAGGCTTGTCTATATCATGTAGTTCTTCAGTCATTTTCAGGGTTGGACATTTGGGATTGCTTGGCACTTCATTGTACATTTCATCTCTGCACTTTTGGCAAAGGAATAGACCAAGGTTTGCAGCACTCTTTGGGATCCATGTGGCTCTGTGTTTTGATGGTGTGTTTCTCTATGTAATTTTAAGTTCACTGATGTTTTAAGTGTATCATTTCCCTTCTCCTTTCTTCTTAAATTAAACAAATGAGTGATAAAGGTGGAATTCATTAGATTGCTTTGCTCTGCCTTCAGTTTTGTTTAATTTTCCATGTTTTCATCTGTTTGAAGAGGATTATTGAAAGCCTCTTTCCCTCTTAAGCTCCTCACCGGTTTGAACCGTCCATTCATTCAATCTAAAGCGTCAAAAAAATTGCTTTCCTTGCCCCAATCAGAACTCTACAAAAACTAGGTCTTATCCCCGGACCCAAAACTGCCTTTCCCCTTGATTCCAACAAAACCCCCAAACTCAAACTCAAACTCCTTTACTTATATACATAGCATAAAATTAGCCCTTATTTCAATTCATCTGAAGCCCTATTGATTATTTTTGCTGAGATTGACCTGGAGAGAGCCCTATCCTGATCTGGTAGGGCTAGCTACTAGACTGAGCGTGGTTTGATGTTACCCTGAACTCTGCCTTCTTTCAGCCTGAGGTAGATTTAGGAAAAAAAAAAGTGCAGATAAGATCTACAGAGCTCTTCTTTCTACAAGGGAAATGAAACCTTGTTTTGGTATTGATCTGCCCTTTGCCCTTGATGTCAAAGGGGGAGAGCATCTTGGTGTTTGAATAATGGTTATGATTAACATACATATTTGTTGTGGTGATAAAACACCATCATGGTTTCCATCAAGTCCAAAGGGGTAGATTGTTGGCAATATGATGCAATATGTTGTCCTTGATGGCAACCTATTTGATGATGCTGTACTTGATGGAAACCTCTTGATGAGTTGCTGTTTTGATAGATACCTATTTGTTAAAGATGTAAAAATGATTATTCTATAGGACAGTTTAGACGTGACAGATAAAGGAATTCCAGTAAGTGCCAGGGAAATGATAAATATAAGATGTCACAATGTATACGCAGGTTTGATGAAGGAAACCCACGTATGGATGAAATGTATACGCTACTTTTATGAAGGCAACCCGTGTATACATTCAGGATAAGTATATATGCAGTTTTTATGACGAGAAGTAGCGTATACACGCAGATAAAAACGATCCAAGTCGTGTATGCCTTTTTCCACTCTAAATTTATGATACCAAGGGGAATTACCATGGTATTAGCCCACAATATTGAGTGCTCTATTGTCTATTTGATTCCGTCTAAGAATGCCATAAGCAGTTGTGTGGTTTTGACTCATAGTATTGGTAAAAGCTAAATCTATATAAGGAGAAGAAGATCATAGTGAAATGTGTGTAATAGCAAGGGTTTTTAATGAAGAATCTTCTCTGAGGTATATTTGCATGGGATGAACTCTGTTTTAATTGACAGATTTGAATCTATGATGCACCCATGGATACAATGATGGTTCATGATCTCTAGATCTGAAATGACTATGCTCTTGTGTGATCCATTGAAGAGATGATTAGATCTATGACCTGGTGCAAATTTGCTGAAGTCAAATGAAGGAATCTAGGTAAGTTCTATGGATCTGGTTCATTCTGCAAAGTTTACATTTGCAGATCTATATGCTAGTCCGTCTCAGTAAAAGTGCGTATATACGCGGGTTTTCTTTAGAAAAAGTGCAAATGGAAGTTTAGGGTTTTTTGAAGCTTATCACAAATGTTTTTCTATGATTCCTGCTATTTGTCTACTATCTTTCATGAATTCTTCTTGAAGATCTGGGTTGTTTGAATACTGTATATGCTGGTAAGTTGATTATGTACAAATCTGATCAATGAGAGAATAAACATGGTTGATGGTGACTAACTGATGAAGGGTTCTGCATTTCTAAATATATCTGACTGAAAGCCTCAGATCTGGATCTGAGACTGATTACATTCTAAAAACCAGTATTCACAGAGCTATACACAGGTTGGTATGAAGGAAAGCACGTATATATGTGGGTTCAGTGATGCGAAGTAGCGTATGCATTTTTAGTTGATGATGGTTCAGGGTTCAGTTTGTATCTGCATATTTATTCTGAAGTCTAGGTTATTTCTAATGATCTGATTACAATGGTCTCACTGTTTTGATTGATGTATTGGTTAAAACTTATGGT
Source organism: Pinus albicaulis (assembly GCA_034641835.2). Classification (NCBI taxonomy): domain Eukaryota; kingdom Viridiplantae; phylum Streptophyta; class Pinopsida; order Pinales; family Pinaceae; genus Pinus; species Pinus albicaulis. The sequence continues at coordinate 59,802,332 of CM076569.1, read as the reverse complement.
TATTGAAGAGTTGTGTTGATGCTGTTTGATCCAGTATGAAAATTGATGAAATGTGGTCTGCAGTGGTTCTGAGGGTTGAAGCCTTCAGTATGAAAGTAGAAGCTTCCTACCAATATAAGCTGGTGTTCTGTTCAAGGGGTTGAAGCTCCCTTCCAGAAGTGGCCGGTAAACGAGAAGAAAGGGGGTTGTAGCTCCCTTCCAATAACATCTGGAAAATGAGAGAAGGTAGTAGCCTTCTGCAGGTAGATGCCAGTGTACTGATATGAGTCTGCATCAGTACAATATTGTAAATGTTGGGAAAAATACTGAGGGGGGGAGGGGGGGTGAATCAGTATTTAGAGCTTATAACATAAATTCAACTTTTTCTTTAAGCATATATCCATACGCGGTTTTTATGAACGGAACTACCGTATGCACGTGGAAATGCAGAAGGAAACTAGCATATACTAATTTAACTTTCCAGATTTAGAGAAATTCTCAGAAGCAGTCTTATAAACAGATTTATCAGTTATGTATCAGGTTAGAAGTTATGAACAGTAATCGATAGAATAAAGCATCACACACATGAAAACCAATATTTAAGGTGGAAACCCAATTCGGGAGAAAACCATCGCTGCTGTCGTCGCTGTCTTCAATATTTATTATATAGAAAACCTTTTACATTATAGTACTGATGCATACTCATACAAGTACGCAGGCTTCTACCTGCAGAAGGCTGCAACCTTCTCTCATTTTCTAGCTGCAACTGGAAGGGAGCTCCAACCCCCTGAACTTGTTTACCAGCCTCTCCTTGAAGGGAGCTTCGACCCCTTGAATTCAACACCAGCTTCTACTGGCTGAAAGCTTCTACTTCCATACTGAAGGCTTCAACCTTTAGACCCACTGCAGACCACGTTTCATCAATTTTCATACTGGATCTAACAGCTTCAACACAACCCTTTACATAACATACTTTTCCCAATACTTCAAACAAAACAATGAGACCATTGTAACCAGAATATCAGAACTAACCCAGAATTCAGAATAGATATGCAGATACACACTCAACCCTAATCTTTCATTAATTCAAATAGCATACGCTACTTTGCTTTACTAAAGCCACGTACATACGCGCTTTCCTGCACACCATCCCGCGTATACTTCTGTGTATTTTATTCTTCATAAAACCCTATACGCACTTTTCATTAAGAGAACCCGCGTATACACGCGCTTTTGACGAGACAAACTAGTGTATAGATATGTAAATGGAAAACTTTGCAAAACAGATCAGATCTATAAACTTACCTAGATTTCTTCATTATCTTCAGCAGACTTTGCGCCAGATCTTCACCATTTCTTCTTCTGTAGATCATCTTAGAGATTCATCATCATTAGATCTAGAGATCTTGAATCATCCTCAGATCCATGGGTGCATCATAGATTCAGATCTATCAGTTAAGAACAGAGTTCATCCATGCAGATATTCCTTAGAGATATTTATTCATCAACAACCCTTACTCATGCACACCTTGCCCTATGATCTTCTTCTCCTTAAATAGATTTAGCTTTTACCAATACCATGAGCCAAAACCACACCACTTCCGATGGTATTCTTGGACGGAATCAAATAAACCATACAACGCTCAATACTGTGTGCCAAAACCATGGTAATGCCCCTTGGTATTGTAAATTTGGAGCGCAAAAGGGCATATGCGACTTGGGACGTACTAATCCGCGTACATACGTGACTTGGATGTTACAAACCCGTGTATTCTTTGTGATATATCCTGTTTATTATTTCTCTGGCACTTACTGGAAATTATTTCTTCTGCTACTTCTGTACTGATCTGTAGATACATTAATAGCAAATATGTTGCTATCAAAGACAAATCATCAAGACAGTTTCCATCAAGAACAACTTCATCAAGTAGGTTGCCATCAAGGACAACACATTGCATCATATTGCCAACAGTAAACAATTTTCCATATAATAAATATTGAAGACAGAGATGACATCAGCAGTGGTTTTCTCCCGAATTGGGTTTCCACCTTAAATACTGGTGTTCATGTGTGTTTCATTTGTATGATAATTTATACTGCTGTTACTACACATATTTACTGATTATCTAATAGATGCATGACTGATAAACTTAATTAAAGTTCCTGAAATTTTTTTCTAATCTGTAACATTATATCAGTATACGCTAGTTTCTTTCAATATTTTCTCGTGTATATGCGAGTTGGTTTCATAAAAGCTGCGTATGGAATTATGTAAAAGAAAAAGTCCAACAAGCTCTAAATACTGATTCACCCCCCCCCTCTCTCAGTATTTTTCCAACAGACACAACTGTTGAGGAAAATATCCTTTTCAAGGATGATGCTTTGCCTATGTTTTTTACAGAAGATGAAGAGTATTTTGAAAATAAAAATGAGCCTAAGGATGAATATTTCATCCTTGCCAATGCTCATGAATTGGAGACCGAATCAGATGATTATTAGTGGGGGTACTTGAATGCACTTAGTTCACAAAATAGAAAACTGTAATTGAGAAGCAGAGATATGTCGGTTAATCCCATTCAGAAAAGAGCATCTCAGAAGAAAGACACTTAGACAAGGAATAAACCTCCAGGTAATCATAGTAAGGGAAAAGAGCCTGCAATCACAAATCGAAACAAGGCAAATCAACCATCTACAAGTTTAGCAAGTAAGGAAAAATACATTCAAAAGAAATAAGCACCATCAAAGGACTATTTTGGAGAACAAGACATCGTCATTAAAGAAGTATACAAGACCACTCCTTTCAGACTAGAAAATGATATTTCAAAATTAAAAGTGTCTACTTCTTTAACCGAGCTTGTTAAGAATAACCTATATAAGTCCAATGTTGCTAAGATCTTTAAAGTAGATCCTTTGTCTAACATGGTAAATGCCGAATATGATTAGCCTAAACTCATTTTTGGTCCTGCTATTGATGGTCGTTTAGAATATAGCAAGGTTCATCCTTTCTACTGGAGTATAAGAATCCACCAGTGCATTTTACACAATTCCATGTTAGACTGCGGAGTCTCCCACAATCTAATGCCAATAGCCACTATGGAAAAGCTGGGCCTTGATATCACTCACCCTTACCATGAATTATACTCTTTCGATTCAGGTAGAGTCCTTTGTATTTACCTTATTAAAGATTTGGTAGTCTCCCTAGAGTAGATTCCGATAAAGAATTTTCTAATGGATGTGGTGGTAGCTGACATACCGCCACAGTTTGGCATGTTGCTGTCAAGATCCCGTGGGGGGGAATTGAGAGGCACATTGCAATTAGAATTTTCTTATGCAACTATCCCTGTTTTCAGAAAGTTGAGAAAATTTTACTATGAAACAAATATGAAATATATGATCACAAGCAAATAAAAGCCTAACAATCATCTGATAAATGTTGTACATACAGATTTAGAGTCATTCATTTTGTTTAATGATAGTGGCTTAAATGATGTAGATAGGCATCTTGTAGTTGTAGAATATGTTCCTGAGATTCATAATTGCATCAGAGAATTTATAGAAAAGGAAAAAGAGAAACTGTCAAGCTCATTAGAAAAACCATCAGATGAAGCAGAGAAAAATTCAAAACAACCATTATATAAAGTGGAAGAAAGTCTGGAAAAGAATGAAGAAACAGTTTAGAAAATTGAGCCAAAATAGAAATAATAGTTTCAAAACTTGGAGGATGAAGATGGTCTATGGTTTATGGAATTTGATGGTGCCCTGGGGAAAGACGGGGCATGCATTGGAATTTGGGTTCGCAACCCTTTTCATTAGCAGAGTAAGGTTCCTACAAATCTTAGATTATGCTCTTACAAGTTAGCTTTTTATTGAACTAACAATGAGGCAGAGTATGAAGCACTAATTACTGGCCTAAAGATTTTGAATAAATTGGGAGCAAGAAGGATTGACGTGTATGGTGATTCAAAACTTGTGATCAAGAAAATTAAAGGTCAATATCAAGCTTTCCATCCTCGAATGAGACAATATAGGAATGGTGTACAAGATATTTTGAAAAATTTTCAAGAGTGTATACTGACAGTTGTGCCAATGAATAAAAATATCATGGGACATTAATTGGCTACAACTACAAGTAATTTTAAGATCCCCATCGTTTAAAACAGGAAGTTTGAGATTCATGTGAAACACCGGCCCATTGTTCCCAATAACTTGCAGTATTGGCAAGTTTTCTGGGATGATAAGTAGGTAAATAACTTTATCCAAGGTGAGGCAGAATTTGAGAATTGTTCCATGGATGAAATTTGTGATAAAGATGACCATGAAATAGAAGCAACTTAGGTGGATATACTACAACTAAAAGACAACAATATCCCAAAAGGTCTCATACCTTTGGAAGAATTGTTTGACCAAGATGATGTAGCAAGAAAGCCTACATTGGTACATACGGAAAATGGTGTTGAAGATGTAAACATTGGGAAAACAGACAAAACCAAAGATGGTTAAAATATCCAAGTCATTATCTCCCGAGGTAAAGGTTGAATATGATAAATTAATTTTTGGATTTTCTGATGTTTTTGCATGGGAATATGCAGATTTAAAGGTGTATAACATGAACATCATTCAACACACTATTCCGATTAAGTCCGATCAAAATCCATTTCGGAAAAAGTTGAGAAGGATAAATCCCAGATTGTTGCCATCAATTGAAAAAGAGGTAAACATAATTTTCAAGTCTGATATTATTGTCCCTATCAGATTCTCTGATTGGATTTCAAAATTGGTCCCAGTAAGAAAGAAGACTGGAGAAATCCAACTTTGCATAGATTTCAGGAACTTGAAAAAAGTGTCCCTCAAGGACAACTATCCACTTCCGAAAATGGATCACATCCTTCAAAGAGTTGTCAGTTCTTCCCGGGTGTCACTGTTGGATGGCTATTCGAGATATAACCAGATTCTAGTGCACGAGGATGATCAAGACAAGACAACATTTACTACACCTTGGGGCACATTCAAATATGAAAAGATGCCATTTGGTTTGAAAAATGCAAGGGCCACATTTCAACGGGCCATGGACATAGCATTTGCCAATGAAAAAGATGGTTTCTTGGTTGTTTATTTAGATGACTTGACAATATTTTCACATTCTGATGATGAACATTTGCACGATTTAATAATTTTTTTCGAGAGATGCAAGAAGTTTGGAATATCTCTCAACCCAAAGAAAAGTATTTTTTCCATGGAGGAGGGAAAACTTATTGGTCACATCATCTGCAAATATGGGATTCAGATTGACCCTTCTCGTGTTCAAGTAATTCAACAGATTGATTTCCCTCGCAACAAAAAGGAAATACAAGCATTCAATGGTAAGATGAATTTCTTACATAGATTCCTAATTTGGCGGAGCATCTTAGAGAATTGAAAAATATATTGAAGAAAGATAGTGATGTGAAGTGGTTTGAAGATGGCTAGAAGTCTTTCAACTTAGTAAAGTTTGACTTGACTACTGCCCCTGTCTTGATAAGTCTTGATTATACTATTGATTTCATAATCTTCTCATTTTCTTCTGAGCACGCTATGGCAGCAATCTTGATGCAGAAAAGGGATAAAATAGAGCTACCAATTGCATTTTTCAGTCGCAATATTAGAGATGCAGCCCTTTGGTACAACATCATAGAGAAACATGCTTTGGATTTGGTTAAAGAGCTAAAAAAATTCAGAGTTTACATATTACATTCACATACTTTTGCCTATGTACCTAATGCAGCTGTAAAAGAAGTTCTCATGTAGACATACCCAAAAGGTAGGAGAGGGAGATGGATAGCAGCATTACTAGAATATGACCTTGAGATCAAGCCCACCAAGCTGATCAAAGGTTAGGGCTTAGCCAAGCTCATGGCTGAGTCAAAACTTCATGCTCTAGACATCAACCTGATTTTAGCCTTGTCCTATAATGAAGAAGAAGTGAATCTCATTCAGGTATCCGATATCTTTTTATCATCTCCATGATATTCTGATATTTTTTATGTTTTAAAACACCTAAACCCTCCTATAGTCATGACTAAGAGTCAAGGAAGATATTTGAAACTCAAAGCTTCTAAGTATTGCATATTGGACAATGCACTTTACTGGAAGGATCTAAGAGGTGTGTTGCTGAACTATTTGGTCGAAGAAGAATCTAAGGAAGTGATGAATTAATTCCACAAAGGAGATTGTGGGGGCCACCTATATTGGAAGACCAAGACCAATAAAATATTGAGAGCGGGATATAATTGGCTGAAACATTTTGCAGATGTCTACAAAATAGTAATGAGTTGCCATGAATGTCAATTTTTTTTAGGTTAAGAGAAAGATTCTCCCATTACCTCTTCAACCTATTTCAGTACATGCACCATTTCAGCAGTGGGGCCTAGATTTCATAGGAAAGATTCACCCAACATCATCCACACAACACAAGTGGATATTGACAACCACAGATTAATTTACAAAGTGGATCTAATAAATCCTGACCAGGCAAGAAACCAATTCTGTCATCATTCAGTTTTTAGAAACTAATAATTTGTCCCGTTTTGGTTGTCCTACTAAGATTATCATAGATAACATGACAATATTCAAGTCCAAGAAGATGACTAATTTTTGTGACAGATATAACATTAATTTTGGACACTATACAGCCTACTACTCGTAAGGTAATGGATTGGAGGATTTCTCTAATAAATCCTTGATCAATATCATTAAGAAAATGTTAGAGGAAAATAAAAAGAATTGGCATAAGAAGCTGATCAATGCATTGCGAGCAGACCGAGTGAGTAGTAAGAAGTCTATTGGCATGTCTCCTTTCCAAGTTGTGTATGGTGTTGATACTGTGTTTCCTTCATCATTAGTAGTCCTGGTAATGAAATTGTTGCAAGAAGCAGGGACTGACAAAAATGGCATACAACGCCAGATTAATCAAATGATACACCTTCAACGGACGAGAGATGAAGTATTTTAGACATTCAAAACTACATGATAGGATAAAGAATATCTATGATTGGAAAAAAAAAGGAAGACGACTTCAAGGTTGGAGATGTAGTACTCTGCTGGGTTGCCAGAAATGAGGATAAGGGTAAGCATGGGAAATTTGAGAATTTATGGAAAGGGCCATATCAGATTTCTGCTTTTCGGGGGAGGAATTCTTATTTGCTTGAAGAGATGAATGGACAAGAGTGTTTAGGAGGACCATTCAATGGTAGGCTCCTTAAACACTTTCTTTTCTGAAGCACATTTCAATCAATTTTCCATTTCATCGTAAATATCAATTACATTTTTTACAAGTGTGAAGTATAGAATCACTAGAGTTTAGAGCCCGAAGTGAAGGCCATGGAGCTTCACTAATTTTTTGCCATTTTCAAAAATTCAGTTTTCAGTCAAGTAAGTCAGTATTGAGTCATTTTTCAGTCATTTGAGTTTGTCTTGAGTCAGTATATTTCATTTGAGTTATCATTTTTCAATCATGTTTATTAGTTTGAGCTTTTTTACTATATTGGACCAAATGGATTGGCTTTCTGGTCTATGGTGTTCTTGACACCTCTTTCAGAGATATCATCCCCAATGTTAGTATGAATATTTCGTCGTAAAAGATCACTTTAGCTACGCATAACAAATAGCCCTAACATCGATTATGGCTGCAAAATATCTTTAAGTCTACTGCACAAATCTAGATCTAAGCACAAAATACATTAAGCATATAAAATACAATATGGCCCCATGCATCCAATAGACAAGACAAGAAAAATGTATTTAAAAGAATTTTATATTATATTAAAGAATGGGGCACTTGAGAGGAAAACAAGAAAGGTGTTTTCCGGTTCTCCTCAATGGGATGGGTGTTGAGTCTCAAATCTGCATCTTTCTTATACACCTTTCTAGACCTTTTTCATTCACCTGGACCTTCTAAGTTGTCAATATCATTGCATATTAATTGTAAAAGAGCATCTAAAATGGTTTTTAACTATGTTTTGTGTCTTATTACATTTTGATTTAGATTTTTGCTCATTTAAACATGGAATCTTGCCACTTTCGGCGGTACAACTGCAACACCAACAAACCATTTTGTGAAAGTCTATGTTGCAGGTGTCTTCGAGCAATTCGAGCCACATGGGAAAGTCAGAAATGATGTGGACATGGATCGTGTCCTATTGGCTCGGGAAAATTCACCTAAGGAGGTTGTGGTCAAAGGTGGCCAAGTGGAAGTCAACCGTAGAGTCCCACGGTGACAGGACTCTGTTTCTCATCACGTGAAGATTTGTATGACCGTTTCTAATTTACGGGAGACACATCAACACCTGTACACGGCTCCATAAGCTGAATCCAACATCCACTCTTCATAGATTTACTCCTCACCGCGGCCATGATGTTGGATCTCTGGACGTGATGGTTCACGTGTCTCTATCAGCACAAACTTTAGGGAATTAGTTATATCACCTTTGTTATAAATAACGCGTTTTCATACGCATAATAGTTAGCCTCCATATAGCTCTATAATGTAATTGCGTTGCCACTGTACTGTAATATCATTTCTCTGTTATGACTGCATTTTAATATATGAGAAGACTCTGTTTCCAAGGGTAATTCGTATTTGAAGGCTGTTGCCCGAGGTCTGTGCAGAGGGCCCCTGCACACGCTGAGGTTTTGTGCATTACTGTATAGTTTCTTGTTTTATTTCTTTAAGTTCATTGTGCCATAAGTCATTCACGTGTATATACATTATATTTTTCATGGTGTTTACGCTACATCTCTGTCCATAATCTTTCATGTTTTACATTTTACTTTTGTCCATAATCCTTTATGTTTTATGTTGTTGTTAACTGATTAGTGTACTTGTTTCAGGTTACAAATAGGCAGCCCGGGCATTTGCATATCTTTCTATAAATGACTAATGACATGGAATCAATATTGTTCTGCTGCTAATTTACTTTTCTTAGTTTTTTTTAAATTCCAGTACTGCTTTGTTTATTTCAGTCTTGCACATTTGCTTTAGTAGTTAGATTAGATATTAAACTGTTCATGTCATTTTCAATTACCTCCGAAAGCCATAGCGAGACTAATGGTGAGGGATTGAAGTATGATTGTATAGTTTGAAGTTAGTTTACTTTTCTGCAAGTTAGATATTAAACTGTTCATGTCATTTTCAGTTACCTCCGAAAGCCATAGCGAGACTAATGGTGAGGGATTGAAGTATGAGTGTATAGTTTGATATTAGTTTATTTTTCTGCAAATTAGATATCAGATTGCTCAAGTTGTTTATGATTACCTCCAAAAGCCATAGCGAGACTAATGGTGAGGGGTCAGAATATGAGCTGATGTAATTTGATTTTAGTTTTACTTTACTTGCAATCTTTTCTTTGAGTACAGTTTCTTTTGTGTTTAGACAACAGCAAGGATAATAGTTTTCATGCTCAATAGTTCATTGTTTGATTAACTAGGATAGCAGCACATTTTCATTTTCTTTCAGTTTTGTCATTGTATGTTTCAAATTCCTTTTGAAGTTTGAAGTTGGTAAATCATTATAAAGGATATCATTGCCTTGAACAATCATAACCATACTTGTTTTTATTTTAGAATTTCCATCTCACATTAGAAAACCAAAAACGACAAAAAGGTAAGAAATAGGTTATCTTGCACATATAGTGCGCCACACTTCATCGGCTTACGAATCCCGGATTGATAAATTAATGTAGCAATTTAGGACACACTAAATTGACCAAACATTTTGGCGCCGTTGCCGGGGAAGTGTAACTAGGTAGCCAATTTCTTAAAAAAAAAATAATAATAATAAAAGAAGGGAAAACTTGATAACTTCTTGAAGTATGCTCTCCTCTTGCACCTAGTGTGATCTGGAGGATCAGAAAAGAGAGTTATTGGTTTAGTAATTTCTTAAGTATGCTCTCTTCTTACACCTAGTGTGACCTGGAAGATCAGAAAGAGAATTATTAGCCCAACTTTTTAAAAAATAAAAAATGACATGCATAGAGCAAGAGATTCTAGGGGAAGGTTTATAGCTAAAGCCAAGAGTTCGATTTTCACAACTCCATCTTCTTCAAGGCATAGACAAGAATCACCACCATCTACCCCTAGCCTTAAGATTTTTGTAATTCAAGGAGTAGCTGAATTAGAGGATTCTCCTATACCACCTACTAAATCTCATTTTAGAAAAGGAAGAGACTCCCTCTCATCCTCCCTTGATAGAAGAACTAGAGGACTTTAAGGACTCTAAAGAAACTATCATGGCAGAGGAAATAATAGATGGATTTGGAGGTAGAGGTAGAGGTAGAGGAGGAGGAAACAATGGTGAAGGTAATAATGGAAGAAATAGGGAAGGAGACAACTTGTTTGGATTCCCTATAGTTGATGAGGAAACTCATACAACGATGAAAAACATCTCACCATCTGTCTTCCCCAACTTTTATGGATTGCGAAGTGAGGATCCTGAAACATTTCTGTTTGAGTTTGAAGTCGTGTGCCGAACCTATGACTATATGGAAGACTCTCAAAAACTCAAACTGTTTCCTTCAACATTGAAGGGAGTTGCTTTGAAATGGTTCATGGGATTAGCCACCCAATCTATTAGGACTTGGAATGATATGAAACAAAATTTTTTGGATAGATACTTGGACTATAGTATGCCCACCAATCACAAGGATGAGGTATTCAAAATGATGCAAAAAGAAGACGAAAATTTGGAAGATTTACTTGAAAGATTTCAATACAACTTACAAAGAGCAAAGATGAGCAACTTAGATGATGAAACCTTGAAAGCCCTCATATTAAAATCCACTAGAGATGAATGGATAGATATTTTAAACATGATGGGGAAAGGAGACATTTCTCAACTTCCACTTCGTGACATAACATAACTATGTGTCCATCTCTCAAGAGGAAAATCTAAAACAGGAAAAGGGCCTAGGGATCCTTCTCTTATTAGGGCTAACAAATCTGCAACTGGATCAGTAAGTAGGTCAGAGATTGGTAATATGCTTGATGAATTCAAAACTGATATCTTAGGGAGCCTTAGTGAACAACTAGACACCCTTAAAATCCAAAACAAGCAGAAAGCAGAAACAAATGCTCTAGCCATCTTTTGTCCGAAATGTAGGAAGAAACATGCTTTAAGGGATTGTCCCTTGGATGCAAAAGTTGTAGAAACATGTATAATTTTCTCAGAGAATCATGAGATCAAGGATTGTCCTTCAATTCCTGGACTCAAAGCTGTCTTTCAAGAAGACCCAAATTCAGTAGAATCTCTCTGTTTTGTTGCAAGAAGACCTTGGCAAGGACAACAAACTCAAGGGTTTAACAACCCTATGAATCTTCAAACCCCACCAAATTGGAATCCTTGGCAACAACCTTGGCCCCAACATCAAAATCCATATCAGCCATGGGTACAAGGGATGCAAAATCCTTATGGGAGATTTGCTCAATTTTACCAATATCCTCCATCTTTTCAAAATCAACAAGCTCCACAACTTCCAAACCCAAATCCACAACTTTCATTGCCATTTCCACAACAACAACCTTCTCAAAAAAATCCAAATCCTCAACTCATGCTTCCATACCAACAAAAGACAAATCAACTTCCATCTCAGCCATTGCCAAATCCTAACAATAAAAATCCTCAGAATACTTACATGATAGAAGGACAACAATTTCCTACCTATATGATTGTTCCTCTCAATGATGTACAACTCAGATCTGGTAGATTTTTAGAAAAACCTTCTATAGATGACCAAAAGCAAGATACCTCTGAGGAGGACTCTCTTGAAGCCAATAAGGGTTCTGAGGAAGTATCTCTTCAAAACTCAAACATTCAAAAAGAGAAAGAAAAGTTAACACCCACAACTCCTATAGTTGAGCAACCTGCATCTTCATCTACACCTCCTTTTCCTAAAAGACTACAAATTGACAAGGGGGTGGAAAAACAAATCTTGTTGCCTAACTATGACTTTCTAGATGAATTGAAGAATGTTTGTATCAAGATTCCCTTGCTACAAGCCATTCGAGAGATTCCTATTCTAGCAAAAACAATAAAGGAGTTGAGTTTCAAAATACCAAGAAGGAAACTAAAAGACACAAGAAGAATCCACCTGGTAGGAAAAATTGCAGATATCATGATGGGAAAAATTACCATGCAGAAGTATGTAGATCCAGGAAGTCCAATTGTCAAGACACATATAAATGGGATAAAAATTCCAAATACATTGATTGACTTAGGGGCTGCTATCAACATTATGAGTAGACAGACTATGGAACAGCTAAAACTTCCTAACCTTCTTTTTACACCTACTTTACTGCAACTTGCAGATCGATCAATTATTAAACTAGATGGTGTATTAGAAGATATTTCAGTCTCCTTAGATTCTTGGGAATATCCGGTAGATTTTATGATTTTGACTCCCAAGAGTAATCTAGGAGGGCACCCACTTATTTTAGGAAGACCTTGGCTAGCCACAGTTGATGCTTTTATTAGTTGTAGATCTGGGGATATGTACATTTCTAATGGTAATTCGACAAAGAAATTCAATTTGTATCCTCCAGCAAAAGCAATTACAGAAGTAGGAGACAATGAATGGGTCGATAATGAGGACATTATACAACCTGTCTTTACCATTTCAGAGATCAGTGAGGATAGTCAAATTCTGAACACATTAGAAAATTTTGAGACATCTTCAGAATATGACCCCACACAATTTCAGTTGGAATCTGACATAGAATATTTATCATCAAGACAAATTTCTCTTTACTCTATGGAAGAGTTTGGTAATTCTGCTATTGAGATTTTTCCAGAAAAGACATTGAATATCAACAAACATCTGGAGAAGTCACAACAAGAAGAACTAACCAGAATCTTGCAAAAACATTCTACCGCATTTGCATGGGAGTATACTGACATGAAGGGTATTGATCCTAAGACTTGCATCCATCATATCTATATTGAGGAAAACAGTAGACCAATCGGACAACCTCAAAGAAGGATGAATCCAAATCTTAGGGAGATAGTGAAAGAAGAGCTCCAAAAACTTCTCAATGTAAACTTCATTTATCCAATTTCGGATAGCCGATGGGTTTCTCCTTTGGTTATAGTACCTAAAAAGAATGGTAAATGGAGGGTATGCATTGATTACAGGGAATTGAACAAAGCAGCTTTGAAGGATCACTTTCCTTTGCCTTTTATCGATCAGGTATTAGATACATTAGCAGGTAAAAAGTACTTTTCATTTTTGGATGGTTTTAGTGGCTATAATCAAATTCAGGTAGCACCTGAAGATCAAGATAAGACCACATTCACCTGTCCATGGGGAACTTTTTCCTATCGAGTGCTTCCTTTTGGGTTATGTAATGCACCCGCAACATTCCAAAGAGCAGTACTAGGAATTTTTTCTGATCTAATCCATGATTGTGTAGAGGTTTATATGGATGATTTCACAGTTTATGGTAATTCATTTGAAGAGGCATTAGAAAATTTGGAAAAAGTTCTCATAAGATGTAAAGAAACAAACCTTTCATTAAGCCATGAAAAATGCTTTATGATGTTTAATGAAGGGATTGTTTTAGGACATCATATTTCAGGAGATGGGATTAAGGTTGATAGATCAAAAGTTGAAGTCATCTCCAAGTTGCCTATTCCAAATTGTCAAAGAGATGTTAGAGGTTTTCTAGGATTTACTGGTTACTATAGAAGATTTATAGAAAACTTCACTAAAATAGCATCTCCACTCTTCAAATTGCTTACAAAAGACTGTGAATTTAAATGGGATCCTGATTGTCAATCAGCTTTTGAAACTTTGAAAACAAGAATATCTGAAGCACCTATCTTGAGAGGAAAAAATTGGAAACTTCCTTTCCATATTTCTACGGATGCTTCAGATACAGGTCTAGGAGCTGTGTTGGGTCAAAAAGATTTAGTTCCTTATGCCATTTATTATACTCATTGAACCCTTTGAAAAATGGGCTTTAGATTTCATTGGACCTATTAATCCACCATATAAGCAAAAGAAGTATATATTAGTTTGTACTGATTATGTTACTAAATGGGTAGAAGCCAAAGCATTAGTGTCTGCTACTGAAAATTCAGTTGTTAATTTTATTTATGAGGATATTTTCACTCGCTTTGGTGTTCCAAGAGAAATTGTGACAGATCAGGGAAGCCAATTCACATCCAACTTGGTGGAGAAGTTGATGGAAGAATACAAAATCAAGCACAGAAGATCTACTCCTTACCATCCGCAAGCAAATGGTAAAGTGGAGTCTACAAACAAATTTCTCGAAAGTATCATCACCAAAACTGTTCATCTACATAGAAGAGATTGGGCAGAAAGGCTTCCTGAAGCCTTGTGGGCCTACAGAACTACATGGAGAAATACAACAGGACATTCTCCCTATGAACTTGTTTATGGGAAAGAAGTCCTGCTCCCCATTGAGTTCCAAGTCAAGACCTTCAAGATATCAGTTCAATTGGGGATGAATTTATCAGAAGCCCAAAAGCATAGAATGGAGCAATTAAATGAGCTAGATGAGATCAGACAAGAGGCAATTCTAAGAACTGATCTAGTTCAATATCAAAGAGCTAAATGGCATGACAAGTACATCAAAGAAAAGAAGTTTCAAGAAGGAGATTGGACATTGTTATTTGATTCCAAGTTTAAAGATTTTCAAGGAAAATTTCAGACTCATTGGCTTGGGCCATATGAGATTGACAAGATCTTTAGCAATGGAGCGGTAAGAATCAAGACCATTGATGAGTTTCAAACTCATCTTATTGTGAATGGCCACAGATTGAAAGTTTATCATAAGCCACTCTCAAAAGAGGAATTTGTCAAAATGTTTCAAGAAAATTCTGCAATCAGGCTGGTACAGAAGAATTCTTCTTCTCCACCAGCCTAGCTTTTGTTCTTTTCGGTTAAATTAAAAAAAAAAAAAATTGTATAAGCCTGAAAACCAATCACGGATTGGCAGTCTTATACAGAAAATATTGGGTGAAAATCAGGAACACCTGACACCCTATATTTTCCAAAAAAAAAAATCTCTCTTTCATTTCACAAGTTTTGTGACCACCCACTCCATTCCATTCCACTTCATTTCACTCCACTTCATTCCATTTCACTTCATTTTATCTATTTCATTCCATTTCACCAATAAAATTCTCTTTCATGACCATTTCCATTTAGTCAATTTTCATCCGTTCATTTCCATTCACCCAAATAATAGCTGTGTCAGTTTCTGTAGCTGACACCTGTTTCCGCAGCTGATACCTGTTTCCGCAGCCGGAAGCAGATTCCGCAGCTACCACTTTGTTTTTTTTCAAAAGAATGTACAGCCAGATGTTATTTCCACAATCATGAAATCAAATGCAGGTATGAAGACCAATTATGAAGACATGGGACATTCAAGATATCAATGAGGAGCAACTAATTGAAGACCAAGGAAAAATGGCAAGAATTCCAAGGTATGAGTAAAAAATTATTTCAAATGGCATTTAAAACACATTTTTATATAGTTATGAACCATAGCTCCATTATGTGCAATTATTGTATTGACAAACTCCGTAACCATTCCACGACCTCCATATGATCCTCCCACAATCCTTGCATTCATTTTCAAACGGTCCCATAATCAAACCTCCGATCTTCACTCAAACTCCGATACTCCACCTGTGATGATGAAACGTGGTTGATTTGAATACGACTTCTTTCAGCCGCATGAAATCCGTAGCCGTTGTATAAACGTGCTTACATTTACTCTACAGCCACCAAATTTTAAAACACTGCCGGATGTGTTATACTCCTCCTATTGTTCTATTGATCTCACAGTCGTATTTCCACCGTGCTCACGTAACCCTTCTCTGTTCCGCTTCACCCCATTTCGTTCTTTGTTACGCTACAGTTTGTATACCCATTCTCTGATATCTACCTACAGTCATCGTGCTCATTTCCATTCATTCAGCCGTCCTACCTCCATTGAACCCTCCTCACGCAGTTAAGTTTTAAAAGAGTAGAAATAAGGATGGGTCAGTTGTTGAGAATAGAACCAGAAGGACCTAAATTCATGGAAGGATACCCGCAAGTCAGGGATATATTGAAAAAGGCAAAGTGGCTGCGGTTTATCCAAAAGTTTAGAGGCTACCATAAAGAGGTGACAAAATCTTTTGCAAGGTCTTTCAATGGCCTGGAGGTAGAGATTGGAGACCTAAAATTTACGGTGAATGAGGCATCCATAGCGGCTGCCACAGAACTTCCTCAAGAGGGTGAACGCTGGTTCAAAAACAAGAGCATTAGTGATGAAGCCTGGAGAGTAATCCTACGTAACCCAGGTATGGACATAACTATTTTTAAAAGAGGAATTCCTGTTCATGCTTTGAAAGAGGAATGGACTACTTTTCTGCTAGTTATTCAAAAATTTATCACCTGTGAAGGCCATTTTGGGTCAATGTATATGTACCATACCAGATTGCTGATGAACTTTCTAGATAACCAGACCCTCAATCTGCCATACTTTTTATTAAATAGTTTGAAGAAGATGTCTGTGACCATTCAGAAGCATTTAGGGGATGTAGAACCACATTTATATCACCATGGTCTTGTGAAAATTTTGATTGAAAAACAGTTAAAAGAGAACAAGGACACATGGGAACAATTTTTGATCAGAAATTTCTTTGAAGAACCCCAAGAAATTCCTGAAGGTAGCACATCAAGAAGGAGTAGGAGAAAAAGAAAAAATGATGAAACTCAAAGTACTCCTACTACTACAATTGAAAGAACTAGTAGGGAAGAGAGACTGTCAAAAAGGAGAAAGAAAGAAACCAAGGGTAAAAAGCCAATAACATCAAAAGAGAGAAAAAGTATTGAGGCTATGCATCAAACCCCTTCTTCAGAAGAAGATCATCAAGTGTTATCTGAGAGACTAGTTCACCTTCAGGAACAGTCATCTATGGCCAAGGAAAAAGGGAAAGGAAAACAAAAGCAAAAAGACAGTGGTCCACAGCGTGTGAGAAGAAGTTCCAGGCTTAAGGGGAAGTTGAGGAAAACACAAACGAAAGGACCCCATTTTATTGATTTGGGAGAAGAAACGTCTGAACAAACTCCATCTAACCATAGTCCATCTCATTATCAGTCAGATACTGAACATAGTTCATTTCATTCTCAGTCAGACATTGAACATAGTCCATCCCATTCTTAGCCAGACGTTGATGTGAGCCCTTCTCAGCCAGATTTTGAGGACAACTCTCCTCCACGGCATTTTGGGGACAGCCCAATGAAAATGACACCTGAGATAGACCCAAAGCAGCAAGAAGTATATGATTATATAGAATCTTTAGAAAAAGTAGCCACGGGTCCCAGTACTTCATCCACTCAGCCTCACACAGTACAAGAAGATCTAGTCCAATCATTAAAACAAGAAGTTTTTGAATTGGAGGTTTTAAATAGACACATTAAAAATGAAAATGAGGCATTGAAGGAACAAGGCAAATTGGACAAGATCATTCATGACAATACCATGCTACATTTGGGACTATGGCAGAAGAAGAACAGGAAATTGAAGAAGAAATGCCAGAAGTTAAGCAGAGCACTGATTAATATCAAATTCAGATGCTTGATGAAAAAGCCCAGGATGTTAGCAGCACCAAGGAAGAGGAGAAGAGGACTGGATGTACTGGTTGAAGTGTCAAGGCATATGAATTGAAGAAGGATTATCAAAATTTTGGTTGCATGAGGACATGCAACACCTTCACAGTGGGGGTATGTTGAGTCTCAAATCTGCATCTTTCTTATACACCTTTCTAGAACTTTTTCATTCACCTGGACCTTCTAAGTTGTCAATATCATTGCATATTAATTGTAAAAGAACATCTAAAATGGTTTTTAAATATGTTTTGTGTCTGCTATTTGATTTAGATTTTTTCTCATTTAGCTGCGGAATCTTGCCACTTTCCGCAGCTGCTGCAACTTTCCGCAACCATTTTGTTAAAGTCTATGATGCAGGGGTCTTCAGGCAATTCGAGCCACATGGGCAAGTCAGAAATGATGTGGACATGGATCGTGTCCTATTGGATCGGGCAAATTCACCTAAGGAGGCTGTGGTCAAAGGTGGCCAAGTGGAAGTCAACCGTAGAGTCCCATGGTGACAAGACTCTGTTTCTCATCACGTGAAGATTTGTATGACCGTTTCTAATTTACGGGAGACACATCAACACCTGTACACGGCTCCATAAGCCGAATCCAACATCCACTCTTCATAGATTTACTCCTCACCGCGGCCATGATGCTGGATCTCTGGACGTGATGGTTCATGTGTCTCTATCAGCACAAACTTTAGAGAATTAGTTATATCACCTTTGTTATAAATGACGCGTTTTCATACGCATAATAGTTAGCCTCCATATAGCTCTGTAATGTAATTGCGTTGCCACTGTGCTGTAATATCATTTCTCTGTTATGACTGCATTTTAATATATAAGAAGACTCTGTTTCCAAGCGTAATTCGTATTTGAAGGTTGTTGCCCGAGGTCTGTGCAGAGGGCCCCTGCACACGCTGAGGTTTTGTGCATTACTGTATAGTTTCTTGTTTTATTTCTTTAAGTTCATTTTGCCATAAGTCATTCACATGTATATACATTATATTTTTCATGGTGTTTACACTCCATCTCTGTCCATAATCTTTCATGTTTTACATTTTACTTTTGTCCATAATCCTTTATGTTTTATGTTGTTGTTAACTGATCAGTGTTCTTGTTTCAGGTTACAAATAGGCAGCCCGGGAATTTGCATATCTTTCTATAAATGACTAATCACATGGAATCAATAATGTTCTGCTGCTAATTTACTTTTCTTAGTTTTTGTTTAATTCCAGTACTGCTTTGTTTATTTCAGTCTTGCACATTTGCTTTAGTAGTTAGATTAGATATTAAACTGTTCATGTCATTTTCAGTTACCTCCGAAAGCCATAGCGAGACTAATGGTGAGGGATTGAAGTATGAGTGTATAGTTTGATGTTAGTTTACTTTTCTGCAAGTTAGATATTAAACTGTTCATGTCATTTTCAGTTACCTCCGAAAGCCATAGCGAGACTAATGGTGAGGGATTGAAGTATGAGTGTATAGTTTGATATTAGTTTATTTTTCTGCAAATTAGATATCAGATTGCTCAAATTGTTTATGATTACCTCCGAAAGCCATAGCGAGACTAATGGTGAGGGGTCAGAATATGAGTTGATGTAATTTGATTTTAGTTTTACTTTACTTGCAATCTTTTCTTTGAGTACAGTTTCTTTTGTGTTTAGACAACAGCAAGGATAATGGTTTTCATGCTCAATAGTTCACTGTTTGATTAACTAGGATAGCAACACATTTTCATTTCCTTTCAGTTTTGTCATTGTATGTTTCAAATTCCTTTTGAAGTTTGAAGTTGGTAAATCATTATAAAGGATATCATTGCCTTGAACAATCATAACCATACTTGTTTTTATTTTAGAATTTCCATCTCACATTAGAAAACCAAAAACGACAAAAAGGTAATTATCTTTCACATATAGTGCGCCACACTTCATCAGCTTACGAATCCCGGATTGATAAATTAATGTAGCAATTTAGGACACACTAAATTGACCAAACAATGGGTTCTTGAAAGTCCTCAGAATTTCAGATCTAAAATTCCTCTCTATTATTGGTGTAAAAAACCCAGACAAACATAGAACTCAATGGGAGTTCACATGACAAAAATGGAAAATGGTGACCAAGAGTAGATTCAGAGTGATCTAATGCAATGGAGGTGACTAATGAATGGGGAAAACCCTCCTATTTATAACAAAATATTGGGGCGACCTAGAACTTGGTGCATGAATAAAATATTATTAATCAAATTCTAGAAGCACCCTTTAGGAATATTTTACTATATTTGTTGGAGGGAAAAGGGTTCTTGACTTGGGTCAATTCCTTTATTTGTAAATAATAAATAAATAAATGATTTATTTATCATTTTAGGGAAATGATGGGAATATAATTAAATAAATAATGGTTTATTTAATTATTTATGAATGATTTAGTCAAATTTAACTAAGAATATTGTTTAAATAATGATTTAAATAACTTATTCTTAGGAAATAATTAAATAAATAAGGATTTATTTAATTAAGTTCCTTGTTTTGGGTTAAATATGACCAGGAAATATAAAAAAATAAGTTATTTTATATGGTGAAAGCAATTTTACTTAGGGTAAAATTGGTCTTACATGGTGTACTTGGGTTCATCTAATAATAATAGGTTAGATGACCAGAAAATGGTGTAACAGATTGCCCCCCAACGTACGAGTGTTAGGAGCAAATCGTATGATCGAAGTACGTTGTAAGAACGCAATCACTAGACATCAAGAGGGAAGTGAGAGAGAGAAATGTAAGGTTGTCTGAGGTGTTAAAGGACTAGACCTTGAGGAGACGAGACTTACAGGTGCAACAAGTCTCTAGTTTATGAAGTGGTACCTGTGCTAAAGGCGGCGGGGGAGGCATACCTATGCCCGCTGAGACAAAGTACAAAGAATAAGGCACCCGGAAAACCACAAAACGCAATAATGAAGCATGTGCTGGCCTAAACATGAGCCAGATAAATAACATGATGAATCCCACATACAGGCGATGCCTGGAATAATCGTCAGGACTTATATAATAATATGGTAGTACATGAGATACAAATACACCCAAATGCCCCCTACACACAGGGACGGGCTCACAATATCTGACAGATACATGCAAATCGAAAAGGCGCTTCAAGCGGCGAAGGCCGATATCATCAAATGAGAGGAGCTGCATCAAGGGCAGAAATGAAGAAGTCATCCAGGCATGTGGGGGGTTACCTGCAGGGCCACTCCCTCATGAGGGTTGAGACATATCACACATGCCTAGGAATCACCAATATCTACTACTGCGTCACTGGACCATCGAGTGTATATATCACGATCATGCTAGGAAGAGCTCGAACCAAGGTACACTGCCCCCTAGACCTGGCTTCTGGAGTAAATGAGTTGATGTCGACAGAAGTAGGTCCGCCATAGGTGAGGAAATAAGGGAACCCCAACTAAGGCACAAGGGAAAATAGTAGAGCGAAGAACAAGTAGACACTGATAATGATGATGGAATGATGACAGGTCCAAAGGGGACTGGAAAAAACATAAGTACAAAATGGTATCTCATGACGGAAATCGACACAAACAAGAATAAATATGGAGGCCAGGCGGTGCCCCAAGGAAAAATGTTGTAAGTGAGGGAATCCAATTTGGAGAAGAGGGAGATGAAAACTTCGTGGACAACAGGTGTCCTGGTGAAGTAGTGAATGATAAAAACAAACATACGTTGGCTATCTACAAGGAGATAAAGCATGCATTTCGAGTGGGAAATGCTAAGGGTAATATTTCTTAAGATAGAGTGCATTGCAAGGATTAGGAAGGGGGTGGCCTTCAAAGTCCTCTAAAAGATAGGCTCCCTTCCCAAGATATTTACTGATGATGTAAGGACCTAGCCATAATGAGTCGAACTTCCCATGACCAAGGGTATCGTGGGCCTGGTCGTATACTAGAACAAGGTCACCTTCATGAAAGGTGCGAGGGTGTACTTTCCGGTCATACTAAGCTTTGGTGTGCTTTTTGGCCGCTTCAAGGGTTTGTAATGCAACACGATGGTCTTCAGAGGCACGCTCAAGCATGATAAGTCTTTGTTCTAGAGGATGGGTATCCGAGAGAAGTTCAATGGCTAAATGAAGGGAAGGAATTTCACATTCGATTGGTAAGATTGCCTCCTTGCCAAAGACAAGGTGGAAAGGAGTGAAACCAGTGGCAGTGTTAACAGAAGTACGATAAGCCCACAAAGTAGGGAAGAGCATGAGATGCCAATTGGTTTTGTGCTTATTCACCGTTCGTTGAAGCGTGGTCTTAAAACTTTTGTTGACCGCTTCGACTTGGCCATTACCTTGGGGGTAATAGGAAGATGAATATTGGTGCTCAAAACTCAATAGGGAGGACAGATCATGCCAAATCTGATCTTTGAAATGTCGGCCATGGTTCGAGACTAACTTTTTTGGAACTCTGAATCGAGCAATGACATGGTTAAAGAAAAAGAGGGCTGTAGTGGCTTCCGTATTGTTGAACGTAGGCATAGCTTCGGCCCATTTAGTGAAATAGTCAACTGCCACAATGATATATTTGTGGTTACCAGTAGATGGAGGTTGACATTCCATAAAGTCAATGGCCCATTTACAAAAAGGACCGGCTGTGACGACAGGATGGAGAGGAGCGGGAGGGGCTCGTGCCTTGGGGGTGAAATGTTGGCAATTAGAATAGTGTTTGACTGCTTCAATGTAATCGCTGAAGAGAGAAGGCCAAAAATACCCAGCACGCATGTTTTTTTTGGCGGTGGCGAGGCCGGAGAAGTGGCCACCACAAGTGCCACTATGGCAGGCATTGAGGACTTGTTCGGCTTCAGCGTGGGTGAGGAAACGACGAAGGACAGTATCTACCCCGCGACGATAAAGGTCATCGCCGATTAGAAGGTAGCGAGAGGCTTGGTGTCGGATACGTCGTCGAGTAGCATGATCAATATGAAGGGTGAACTTTTGGGTTCACAAGTAAGTAAGGATGTCACCGTACCAAGGATCGTCGGTGGTGATGGAAAACAAATGTTCATCGGGAAGAGCATCATTAATTGGAGTATCTTGCGTCCTGGTAGGCAAATCAGAAATGAGTTCAGCTAGGACTAAACCTTTCTTACTTTTTAGGGTGAAAAATTGAAGGTCAAATTCTTGGAGGATAACGACCCAACGGGCGTACTTCCCATTGAGAATGCGGCGACTCAATAGGAAAGCCATGGGGTTGGAATCAGTCACAACCTTGGTGGAATGCATGAGGATATAATGACGCAGTTTTTGGACCGAGAAAACGACAGCTAGTGCTGATTTTTCTTCATGCGAGTAGGACACAGGTGGGTCGGCAAGGGTCTTACTGACATAATAGATCACATGTTCAACACCGTTATCATCCTCCTGGATAAGGACACCAGCAACCGAATAGGTGGAAGCGGATATGTATAGGATGAAATCTCGGTCAAAGTCAGGGGGACGGATCAAGGGAGCGGATGTGAGAGCATGCTTAAGGGAATCAAAAGACTCTTGAGCGTATGTATCCCAGACAAAAGGGGTGTGAGATCGAAGAAGTTTAAGGAAGCCGTGTGTAGTAGTGGCATAGTCAGGAATGAATCGACGAAGAAATTTAGCCTTGCCTTGGAGACTTTGCAGCTGGCGTAAGGTACGAGGCATAGGGAGTTCACGAATGGCTTGAACCTTCAAAGGGTCGAGAGTTATCCCATCTTTAGACATAATGAAGCCGAGGAGGCAACCGGCAGGAACACAGAAGACACATTTCAAAGGGTTAAGGCGAATGTTATACTTGCGGCATCGGAGAAAAATGGTACGCAGGTCATGAAGGTGTTGCGCCCAATGTTTAGAATGTGCAGTAAGGTCATCTAAATAGGCAAGGATAATATGGGCTAAGTCATGGAAGCAATAAGACATAGCGCGTTGAAATGTGGCGCCAGTGTTTTTAAGGCCAAATGGCATGACTCGGTATGCGAAAGTGCCCCACGGACTAATGAACATGGTCTTGAGTTGATCAGCACGACAGATAACAATTTGGTTGTATCCAGAGAAGCCATCCATAAAGGAGAGAATCTCGTGCCCCGCACACTCATCGATGATTTGGTCAATAAATGGTGTGGGGAAGTTGTCTTTGGGACAAGCTTTGTTCAGATTGCGAAAGTCGGTGCAAACACGAATGGTGCCTTATTTTTTGAGGATGGGAACTGGGTTAGACACCCAAGTGGTATATTCGATGTGGTAAATGAAACCAGCCTGCCGGAGCTCGTCGATTTCAGCTTTGATGGCTTCACGTCTAGAAGGATGGATGGGTCTCAAATTTTGACGAACTGGAATGGCATCAGGCCATGTGTCGATGTGATGTTCGACGATGGCCGGATCGAGTCTGGGCATTTCTGAGTATGACCAGGCGAAAATATCACGAAATTATTTGAAGAGTTGGGTGTAGGCTTCAATTTCTTCCGGAGTGCATTGGATGCCCATGGTAATATTTTCTTCCATACTTGGTTTGAAAAAAATTTCGATTTTCATGATGGTGGGAGAGATATTAGCCATATTTCCTTCTTGGAAAGCGTCAGGGGTAGGGATGGGGTTTTTGAACAAATCAAATTTATTGGGAATGAAGTCTTTGGATTCGAGGGCATATTGGTCATGAGATTGATGTGGGAGGAAATATGCACGATGGTGCATATCTTCCCATGGAAAATCAGGGTTGGTCATGGCTGCCATGATGTCTTCATCAGACTGGAAGATGGGAAGAGAGGATGGAAGAGGTTGACCTGATGAGGTAGAGGAATGAGACTCTCGATTGTGATGGGAAGGGCTCATAGGTACGATGTCATGTGAGGTGACAGAGTGAGCAGTGGGATGATCAGGTGAAGCGTTGGGGGAAGTTACTAAGGGGTTGGTAGCCGAGAACCGCTGTGATGAGGAAAGGTAGGAAATGGTAGCTGAAGGTTCGGTCATTTCAGTATCAGGAGGAGAAATGGTAATTGGGGTAGACATGTGGTCCGGTGTGAGGGAAGAAGGATTACGGGTGAGTGCGACTTCAAATTGGCGGTATGTGGCTAAAGAAGCACGATACTCATCAAGGCAGGGGAAAATGTGGGTATAGTGGCCATAGAAATTGCACAAAGAACAAGGGTGATTGGTGCACAAGTTATTAAGTTTCGGGGTAGAATTCAGTATGGTGACATGGACTTCTGGGATGTCTGATTCTGGAAACGTTTCATTAACCATGGTCTTGAGAGGCAGTAATTCAGGACAGGTATGAGTGGCGTGACCAACAACGTCACACAGAGCACATTGGATGGGATGCTTGGGAGGCCGAGGAGGGGCAGGGTTCGGCAGGGTAGGTGTGTCCTTTGATGCCCCCCTGCGAGCTTTGCCATTTTTACTCGAAGTGGGTGCAATAGGAGGCGATGCTTGTTGAGTTGACTGAGGTACCATCGTAGCAAGAGGAGTCATGGGGATTGGTTGAACAGGGGTCAAAGTAATATATGGTTTAGGTTGACCTGGTGGAGTGGTGGCTGGAGGGTCAAGAGACCAGACAGGTATACCCAAGGTCAAGTTGGGGAGAGATAGGGTGGCCAAGGTAGGGACTGAATAAGCTCTGGGAGGGGGAGCAAGGAAAGGGATCTGACCAGCATGGAAATGGCCAGGAGGAATGGTGCCAAGGTGGTTGATTTCGGGGGAAATCGACCCAGGAGGGGTGTTTGTAGAAGAAGATTCAGAAGGAATAAGGGTGGCTAACGAGGGCGAAGGGCTAAGAGTTGGTTGAGGTTGAGGTTGCTGACTAGCCAAAGTGGGCTCTGTAAGGTTAGCCCAAGATGATTGCATCATGCAAACGTTCGCCAAGGTGGGATCAGAGATGGGAGGGGAGTCCAAAAAGGTTCCAAGCAAGGAGGAGTCTTTGTAGACGTCGGGGGAAACATTGGTCAAAGAATCAACAGTTTGTTTGTTGGTGACAGTAGAGATGGCAGACTCGGGGGAGGTCTGAGATTTTGGTTCATGGTAGGTCAACTGGTCAATGGTGACAATCTTGCCATTGTGAGGGAAGAACATCTTGCGGTGGACTGCGGATGGGACGACAGACATGACATAGGTGTAACTATGCCCCAAAAGGATGTTGTAGTCAAGAGGGGCGTCGATAACTTCAACGTCGACACAAACAGTCTTGCGAGAAAGGGTGATAGGACAGTTACGGAATAGGCCAATGGGCTGGGAGGCATGGCTATCCCACGCATGAAGGGTGATGGTGGAAAGGGCCAGTTCAGGGGATCCGAGTTGTCTCCAAACTGAAGTGGACATTACACAGGTAGATGCCCCCTCATCAATAATACACCGAGCGACATTGGCATTTCGGATTTTGACTGGGATTTGGAAAGTAACCGAAGGAGGAAGAGGGGTATGGTCTGAATGACGGGCATTGAAAACAATCAATTGGTCATCAGCAGGATCTACAGCGCCCACGGCAGATAGTAGAGCCCTCTTTTGAGAAGGACACGACTGGAGGAGTTCCAGTGTTTAAATGGCAGCAGGAGATTGGGCCAGATCATCTACTATGCTGTATGAATGGGCAGCTCGACCAAAGGTAGCATTTTGGCATAATGGTCCCTTAGGAGGCTTGGGATGAACCTCGGCTTTGGGCAGAGGGAGTTGCAGGGGACCATTGGGTGTCGATAGAGGCTCTATAGGACCTGACGATGGAGACTCGGAGACAGATGGAACGGGAGGTGTGGAATACTGACGGGACCGAGTTTGAAGGTTGAGGTTGACGCTGAGAGGAGGGTCAGAGGCCATCATGAGAATCTGGTAATTAGATGAACCAGAAGGGGAAGGTTGAGTGGTTACCGGAGCATGAGGGGGTTGAGTGGCCACGAATCCTTGTTGAGGGAAAGGATCGGTAAACACAGTGGGGTGAGAAGTAGCTGGGGTAGGAGGGATAGCAGGGGAGGAGTGTTGTCCCTGCACGGTGGCCTGAGACTCCCACATCTGCCGCATTTGTGGTAGTAAGGGACAAGCGTGAGTGTAGTGACCATAAACACCGCAACACAAACATGGCTTATTGGTGTGAAGTGGCCTGTCTGGCTGGGGTTGAGAGCCCTGTGGCTGGTTGGAAGTGGTAGGGTCGATAATGGAAGGATTGGGTCCCCGGTTACCAGGAGTGGATTGGTTGTTTTTTCTCTTTCTTTGAGAAGGAAGAACATTAGGTGTCCCCTGCTGTGCAAATACTTGCCCTGGAGGGGGTAGCAAGTGCGGTTGCAGGGGTGGAAAAGGAAAGGGAGGTCCAAATGCTGGAGGAGCTGGGACACCAGGTTGCAGATACGGATAAGGATCAGGGTGGGTAGTAGTGAGGTAAGCAGGAGGGTGGGTAAAAGGAGGAGGCATGTCATAGCCTGAATACATGCTACCTGGAGGGGAAAAAGTGCCGGAGGGGTTGGCCCCTGGATGGAAACCATGGCCCGGAAGAGATTGGGCATAGGTATGTGATAGGGCACCAACGATACCGTCGGCAGAGTGAGATTCCCACGAGGCATTAGGGCCACCGGGCTTGGGAAGTTCAGGAAGGACGGTATAAACATAACCAGATTGGGCGTAGATAAGGTCATATTTCAAGGCTATTTGGAGGGCGGCTTCTTCGGTTTGGGGAAAATGGGATGCGACATATTTGCCAATGGGAGGTAAGAGAGAGTGAAGGAACCAGTCAATGTAAACCCGATCTTCAAAGGGGGGAGCGCGACACAAGCTCCGTCTTCGCCGCCATTCCTGGACATGAGCAAAAAAGCGGGTTGAAGAGGATTGATGGAAAGAAGTTAAGAGTTCAGTGCTAGTGTCGTATCGGAGAGGGAGCTGGAAATAAGATAAAAAAGCTTGGGCAATGGTCGCAAAGGTGGTATGGGAAGAGGTGGCTTGATCAACATACCATTTAGAAGCTTTGCCGGTAAGCATGTGTTGGAACAAACGAAGACGGATGGAGTCATCGGTGATGGAATTGGAGGAACACCACATGTGGAAAGATCAGATATGGTTAGAGGGATCTTCACTAGCAAGGCCTTCAAACTTGGGAATGTCGGAGGGGAGCTTGGTTGGCATATCAGGCCAACTAACATCATGGCGAATAGGATCATTAATCAGCTGATTGAAATCGGGGAGACTGAGGCCAGCCATATAAGGGAGAAATGGGGTAGTCGAGGTAGCTCCCGTAGTGGTTCCATTGGAAGTGGACCCAACCGTAGAACTGGGGTTAGGGCTAGGTCATGAACTAGACATGGTGAAGGTAAAAGAGGGAGAACCATAAGTAGAGGGAGAACCCGTACAATTAGAGGAAGAGTCGGAGTGCAGAATCAAGGGAGGACTTGCTCGATGACAACGGGAAGGAGGAAGACGACCAAGCAGAAACTGAGAGTGAAGGCCAAGAATTCTGCGGGAGAGGCACCTTGGGGGGGTAATGATGATGGGAAGAAGAAAAAACGACAAGGGCAGGGAGGGGAAAAATCAAGTGAGGTCAAGGGCAGAGAGGTGCAGTGACAATTGATTTTAAAGTATTTGACAGGCGGTGTTAACCAGGCGCTTCTTCACTTAGGGTCAGTGTGTGGCGTGCGTTAATTTTAATTGTTTAAACCTAGACGTTTTGAGAGTAAAAGAAAAAGTGTGCTGCATAACTGAAAATAAATCTGCAGTAAATAAGACTGAAAGAACAGAAAAATAACAGCTAACAATGCATCAATCAAACCCAAGAAGGCAGGTCTCTCAAAACTAGTCTATAAGAGGGAAAAAACTAAGCCAAGCACGCAAAAAGGAGGCCAATAGATCTAGAGTCAGGAGGGACGGGGATCTAAAGGAGAAATCTACTGAAAAGTGGTGCAGAGAATAACAAATAGGCAGAGGCAAGGTTACTGCTAAAAAGGAGGAGATCAGCTAAAAATAGAAGAGACAAGGCGGTGGCCATGGAAATGAACCCAAACAAAACAATATGAGGTTATTTGAGAGGGAGAAGAGATGATCTAAAGAGATTTGAAATGAAGGTATTAGATCTGAAAGTAATAAGGATGAAACTCTGGGAATTCAGACTTCTGAAACAAAAAAAACTCTCCCACCAAAATTGGAGGGTACTAGAGCCCTAAGGGGCAAGATTCCCACTTAGTTGAGTGAAGAAGATGAGAAATAGGTCTAAACGGGCGAAGACGGAGGTTGGAAAACCCTGACAGAAGCTTCAAAAAAAGTGCTGAAAAATTTGTAGAAAAAGTGCAGGTCGCAGGTTCTGACCTGTTCTCAGTCCAGGTCGCAGGTTTGGGGCAGAAAAGTGCATCCTCAAGCTCAGGTCGCACTTTTTGGGCCTATAAGTGCGACCTACAGATCCGACTCTTTTGGCGGCAGATTTCAGAAAAATTTGTCGTCTCAGCTGCGGCTGATGTCTGTCACCTGCGCAATAAAGCCAAAAAAACACATAAGGTAAAAATTTTACTGTTTGAGGGTTTTAGAGGTGGAAAGCACCATAAAAAAAGGAAAAACAGAAAATGGAAGAGAAACCCTAGGGTTTGAAACAGCTGGATATGCAGGAATATATAAAACGACAGCAGTCGTAAAAGAAAACCCGTGTGGAGTCGCCAATTATTAGTATGAATCTTTCGTCGTAAAAGATCACTTTAGCTACGCATAAAAAATAGCCCTAACATCGATTATGGCTGCAAAATATCTTTAAGTCTGCTGCGCAAATCCAGATCTAAGCACAAAATACATTAAGCAGATAAAATACAATATGGCCCCATGCATCCAATAGACAAGACAAGAACAATGTATTTAAAAGAATTTTATATTATATTAAAGAATGGGGCAACTGAGAGGAAAACAAGAAAGGTGTTTTCCAGTTCTCCTCAATGGGATGGGTTCTTGAAAGTCCTCAGCGTTTCAGATCTAAAATTCCTCTCTCTTATTGGTGTAAAAAACCCAGACAAACATAGAATTCAATGGGAGTTCACAATACAAAAATGGAAAATGGTGACCAAGAGTAGATCCAGAGTGATTTAATGCAATGGAGGTGACTAATGAATGGGGAAAACCCTCCTATTTATAACAAAATATTGGGGCGGCCTAGAACTCGGTGGATGAATAAAATATTATTAATCGAATTCTAGAAACACCCTTTAGGAATATTTTACTATATTTGTTGGAGGGAAAAGGGTTCTTGACTTGGGTCAATTCCTTTATTTGTAAATAATAAATAAATAAATGATTTATTTATCATTTTAGGGAAATGATGGGAATATAATTAAATATATAATGGTTTATTTAATTATTTATGAATGATTTAGTCAAATTTAACTAAGAATATTATTTAAATAACCTATTCTTAGGAAATAATTAAATAAATAAGGATTTATTTAATTAAGTTCCTTGTTTTGGTTTAAATATGACCAAGGAAATATAAACAAATAAGTTATTTTATATGGTGAAAGAAATTTTACTTAGGGTAAAATTAGTCTTACATGGTGTACTTGGGTTCATCTAATAATAATAGGTTAGATGACCAAAAAATGGTGTAACACCCAATAAGGCCAATGTTAGTGTCGGTATTTGCATCCTACCATAAGCAATAAAAAATCATCTTTTCATATCCATTCAAGGGCCCCACATAGATTTTTTTTTATCATTTCACTAGGTCATGCAAAAAATTAATCACTAATCGTAGCCCTAGTCCAGAAAACATCATTCTTCCTCAAATTTGATTACTTGCTGGCATAGTTTCATACCTTTATGACTGTACATCATCCATAAAGTCAATATCAGTCATGTCATCTTGAAATTCAGTCCTTCATGGTCTAATTAGGTCTTCTAGGGTTTTTCAAGGTTGCCATTAGGTCATTAGGGTTTCCAAGGTTCAATAAAACTTCATTTCCACTGAATAATACCAGCAAGTAAAGAGTGATCCAATAAAATCTCTTCACCATATGAAGGTGACTTGTAAAGAAAAATTCTTGTTTCAACATATAATTTTAGTTCTAAGATGTAATATTTTTATTTTTCACTATGTAATTTTATGTCTTTCAAAATGTAATAATTTCACCATCCCAATCTCCTCATCAGTATGGTCCATCTTATCCTCAAACCCTAAAGTGTTAGGCTTTATACCTACCTTTCCCCATTGAAGCTATGCAACCCTAATCTTATTTTCCCTGACCTAGCCTCTTTGACCTAATCCTCATCCAACAACCAATTCAAACAAACAAACCCATGTACTCATACCTAGCCTAAAACCCTAATTCATCCAACCCTCTTGGCTATGACTTTGTGGAGAGATCCCTCTCTGGTTTGGTAGGAATAGCTACCAAGCTAAAATATTGGTCTGTGGTTACCTTTGTTTGGACTCTTTCTCAGCCTTATAGATCCGACGAAGTGATAACACTACCCATATGAAATATTCAAAGGTGAAGGTGGGAAATATCTAATACACGTTTCAAATGGGGATTTAAAAGTAGAAGTGTGGATTGAAATGTTATAAGAGTGCTATATGTAAACCAAATTTTCATCCCACATCTTAGGATTCTTCTGATTGTAACCCCCTCACCAAATTCTTGTTGAACACTTCTGTTTGCTCATATGTTAGTGGATAACATGCTTCATACCTATTCATTTTCATGTCCATCTTTTTCCACAATGTAGTCCAAAATGCATTTAGAAATATTGTGTCCCTTTTTGAACCGACACTATTTGGTATCCCAAAGTGCACCCAGACTTGTTCAAATAATGTGTTTATTGCTTCTTTCCCATTAAGGGTCTTTTAGCAAGGATTTAGAACACACATATTGTTGAACCTATTAATTACCGTGAACAAGGAGTCATGTACCTTTTAAAACTTTTCAAAGTCCATGGAAATTCTTTCTAAATGACGAGTGAGTATAAGAAAGGGATGATATAGCCCATGTTTCTTTTTACTAGGCTTGTTGGACCAATAAAGCACGCGTTCTTATGAATCTAGCTACCTATTCATGAATTCTGGCTCAGTACACATACCTAGATGCAAGTTGGACACTATCTTCCCTATTCTAAAATTCCATACAACCTTGGAGGTGTGAGCCTATCTAATTAATTAGCTTTAGTTGCTCATGTTTAGAAACACATAACTTATCTAACATGTAGAGTAACTCATTCAAGAGATAGTAGTCAACTATGTTGTCACCATCATGCAAATGATTCTAGCCTTGAAACTATTGAAAGAC
Organism: Pinus albicaulis; assembly: GCA_034641835.2. Classification (NCBI taxonomy): domain Eukaryota; kingdom Viridiplantae; phylum Streptophyta; class Pinopsida; order Pinales; family Pinaceae; genus Pinus; species Pinus albicaulis. Next base: position 59,770,475 of record CM076569.1, on the reverse strand, counting down.
CTCCTTGACGTTGTCATCCTTTGTGTATGATTATTTTCATGCATCATGGGTGAAAGGATCCATGTGCATAAGATTTCCCAAAGTTATTATATTTATGCCGTTGGCCTTGAAAGCATGTTGGCCATCTTTTTTGTGTCACTATTCTTGTACTTGATCACTAAATGAAAATGTTGTAGAAACTCCATCCATTTGTAATGTAGGTTTTAACCTTGCATAAATAATTCCTACAAAAAAATTATCAATTAAACATAAAATATTAAATTGTAAACACACACATTAACACAAAGAGTTTATCCTAGAAACCCAAAACCAAGAAAATCAACAAGATATTTTCTAATATATTATCTTTACAATGCTACAATACAATATGTATATTTTGTAGCATTTATAAAAACCCATTCCATTAACTCTAGATTATAATAAAATGATATCTCCTTTGATTGGAACTACAAAACCATGGGCAAAACCACCATGCCCCTAAAAACCAGTAAAAACAAAAATCGCTTGTCGAAAACCACAAAAATGGACAAAAATGCCCTTTTTTTTAAAATTTATTGTTTGGGGTGCTGCCTCAAACTCTATGTAGGGAGGGCTGACAACCCCCCCATGACCTTGTTATGTACATGGTGTATACAAGTTGTGCAAATAATAGAACACATACACATCATTTTCCCACTTCTTGTTTTTTTTTGTATGTGGGGGGTCACAAGAGTATACGAGTCAATAATCCAACACATTTATGCCCATTTTTTCTTTACACCAATACATTTTTTTGATGCTCACATATTTTTTTAATGCATCCACAACATTATTAAAAGTGTCCACCTTTACCAGAAACACCTTCTTGACTTCAGTCATATCCATCACAAAGTGATACTCAACATCAATATGCTTTGTCTTCTAATAATAAGTAGGGTTCTTCACTAAGAAAATTGTACTTTGGTTCTCACAATATATCCTTCTAGCTTGACGTACCAAATTTTTGATGGAAAAAAATGACCTCATCAACATTTGGGATACCACTCGCTCAGAGTACTAAGTTAGACTCTTTTCCATTGAAAATGGTGGTTCCGACTGGTTTATATGGGTCTAGTTACCCACAATAAAGGTTGTAAATGAAGATGGAAAATGGATGGGTGGAATTGGATTGATTAATAAAAAAAAAAGGAAATGGAATTAACTAATATAATATCTAATATATATCTATATTATCGGAGTTTTATAATTTCATATGTGATACAAATATAACACTATAAGAATAAAAATAAAGATATCCACAATATAACGTCACTAATTGAAATTAAAATATATTATTTTGATTAAATAGTTAATCAAATTAAATATATTTTCTATTCTACGATTGAAGCGGAGCTACGCTAGAATTTCGGGGAGCTAGGACCCGAATCTATTGTCTGCACACTGCTGCTCATAGTGTTCAGTCTAAATATGTCTTTGTCCCTGTCTTTAATGCTGACCCACAACTTATCGCAACCATGTCGAGCGCCCTTAGGGGAGGGGGACCGATCCCCTCCTACAAAGCGATCTTAACCGGTGATCCACTCACAAACGCACCCTCCTCAATGAACTTAGGATCCCAAAAAATAAAGCAAGTAGATGTGCTAGCTTTGGGAACTCAGTGGAGTACATGTCTGAAAGGGTGATGTCTCCCTAAGGCAATGAAGAATCTAAAAATAATGATTCCAAATCATCACCTGGAGAAATCTAGACAATTCATGCAATACTATGCCATCATTTTCAAATTCATGGGCATTTTTCCATGAGAAGATGACATACTCTGATGGATCCAACTCAAATGGTAGCCAAAAGCTCCATTTGACCTTATCCTCCAAGCCAAGGGTTTCTTCACAATCATCTTTGAAGATTTGGAAGATCGCAAGTGAATTTTGGAAAATGGGTCCTATTTCATGAATAGTGTTGGCCTCTATATGTGGCACTGGGAACCCTGCTACAATCCTTAAAAGGAACCGTTCCTAGCCACTCCTATTTGGATTTTCCTGTACTCTCTTCTCGAGGATTTTTGGGAGATGGAAATTTTGGAACTGATTGACAACTCAATAGGATAGTTTGTGCAAGTCTCAGAGATCACCCAATATTGGTGTTTCACCTCATACACACACATTTGTGTGTAGATGAATATCTCCCAACCCCTAAAAAAATCTGTTGAAATAGAGTACCATGAAAAAATCTTGTCCCAACCTCTGGACTATGAGCATGTCCCCTTCAGATGTCGTCTTTTCCATGAGTATGGTCACCTGTTTCGGGAATTACCTCAAGCCTCTACCCCCCCTTCGACTCGTTCCCCAGATGGATTCTAGCAAGTCCCTAGACGAAGTACTAATCCTAACAAAGCCCATCCTCCCCATGCAACCCCTAGGCCAGATGGGACAACCCCTTCCCCCATGCAACCCATGACTTAGCCGTTACGGATCTTAGTCCTTCCTCGTTAGCCCCCAACCACCCCTCTAGAAACTGTTTTTCCATCATAGATGACCCAAGCACGACAGACCACCCAACAACCTATGGAGAAGCACCCCCTCCCCAAGCTTTTGTGGACATTGATGTCGGCCCATAAAACCTTAAGAAAAGGCAGCCAAGTAAGCACAAGTCCCCAGGTGCACAACCAGAGGGAAAATAAATAAAACAAGTTTTAGCCCAATTTCTCCATGCTTTGGAGCATGATGTAAAAATTGAACAACTTAACTCTAATGAAAGGGTAATGGTCGCTTACCTCCGTAGCTGGGCCAAGGATGGGTTATCATAAATCAACCAAGACCAATTTTCTCAATTTCACCAAGTATACAAGAGCTGGGAAGAGCACCAATCCCATCAGGAGTCCATTCCAGAAACAACCTTAGTAATCTGGGAAGGGGATACATCTAGTAGAAAGATGGACTAGGGATCATTCTCTAGGAATAAGGGTAGATAACCAACCAACGAAGTTATCAAGGAAGTAGGGGCATTTTTGGTTAACTCAGGGCAAGACAACATCTTGATAGATTATTACCAGTGCTCTACCCCAACCATTCTCCAATGAAGGTAATCTCTTGTAATATTAGTGGCCTCAAATCCAAAGGGAAGTTGAGGTACTTGAAAGACTAGATCCAACAAGAAAATCCAGACATCATAGTTCTTCAGGAAACAAAGCTAAGTGGGAACAAAATTAACATTATTATAAGTAAAATTTGGCCCACGAAAAAATGTATGACACTGGATACAAGGGGCAATGCATGCGGGTTGGGAATTATTTGGGACCTCAAAGTCATTTCCTACCAATGTTGGAAAAATTCACACAATTCCCTATCTGGGGAGTTTCAATATATTGGCTCAGCTAAAAATACATGGCTTATTGGTGTATATGACCTAACCTTGCTTGGAGAAAATTTAGGCTTCTTGAGGAATATTAGACATCTAAAGGAGTTGTTGGAGTGCACGACTAATTGGATCATAGTAGGGGAATTTAACCTAATTAGGGATCTTGGAGAAAATAAAGGAGGGGTTAGAAGACTAGACCCTAACTCACTAGCCTTCCAAGAGACAATCCAGGACTTGGGAATGGAGGATGTATATTTTTTGAATGAATCATACACATGGAACAACCGGTGGGCAGGGGGGGAACATGAGATCACAACTCGCCTGGATCACTTTCTTATTTCATATAACATCCTCTAACAATATCTCTTTCTTCAAGCCTCGATCCTCCCATGTCTAGAATCAAACCACTAGAGTATTTTCCTTGAGATATATTTGAGAATGGCCCCTCGAAATTGCCCCTTCCGGTTTGAATCCCTCTGGTTGGATAAGCCAGATTTATTGGCCACTATGGAAGCTTGGTGGAAATAAATCAAAGTCAGGGGTAGGAACCAAATAGAAACCTTCCAAATCAAGTTAAAGGAACTATAGGGAAAATAAAGGAAGGGAATCACGTCGACTTTGGTAACATCCAAAAGGAAAAATATAGGTTGGAAAAGAACATGTGGGAAATCGAACAAAAGATTATCTAGGAAGGCTGCTCAGAGGATTTGGCTACCCAAGAGGGTGAGGTTCTAGACCTAGAGAAAAGGAAACAAGAGGAAACACAGTCAAGACAAAAATCTAGGGTCCAATGGATTAAAGATGGGGAGCACAACATGAAGTTCTTTCACAGAACCATGCTAAAGCACGAACAATTTAACCAGATCTTCTCTCTCAATGGCTCTAATGGAAGGAGTCTTGTGCAACATGAAGAGATATGAGAGGAGCTAATTGGATACTTTCAAAATCTATTCATGGAGCTAGAGGTGGATCGAAACGAAGCCATTGACCACATGAAATAGTGCATCCTGCACCAAATATCAGAGGAATAGAACAAGGCCCTCATGCAAAAGGTTTCATATACTGAAGTGGAGGAGGTAGTCTGGATGCTCCCCTAAAACAAGGTCCCTGGCTAAGATGCATTTATGACTGAGTTATTCAAAGCAGGGTGGCACTTCCTTGGACTAGAGATTCACGAGTTGGTTGAGGAGTTGCGCCACTCTTAGAAGCTGTGGTCAAGTCTCAATGAAACATTCCTCACGTTGATCCAAAATAAAGGTGCGACTTTGGACCCAAGTGGGTTCCAACCCATTTCCTTTTGTAATGTGATCTATAAAATTATCTAAGGAGTCCTAGTTCAACATTTAAAGCCTCTCCTAAACGAGAGCATTGGTAAAAATAAATCCAGTTTTGTGGAAGGTCGGTAGATAATGGATTGTATCATGGTGGCTCATGAAGCAGTTCACACCCTGTCCACCTAAAAATCCCTAGGTATGTTTATTAAATTATATATTTTAAAAGATTACAATTGTTTGAACATGAAGTGTCTTTTGACAGTTTTGGAAGCATTCGGGTTTTCATCCCAATGGATAAACTGGATCAGATCCATGACTAAAACCCCGTTCTACTCCATTCTTGTGAAGGAAGCTTCCTCATGCACCTTCAAGGGATCCATAGGCCTGCGATAGGGGGATCCTTTATCTCCATTCCTTTTCATCATTGTTGTAGAAGGGATAAGTAGGCTTATAAAGGAGGCAGTAGAGAAAAAATCTCTGCAAGGTCTAAAAATGACCTAGTCAACGACCCCAATCACTCACCAAAAATTTGTAGATGAAAACATGCTTTTTATAAAACCCACCTTAATAGAATCCAAAAAACTCGAATTCATCCTGGAAGACTTCCAACAATAATCTAGAACACTTATTAATGGGGAAAAATCTGATATGTTCTTCTTCAACACTCACCCTCACATTTAGAATCATCTAGAATGAACCCTTGGCTTTAAAATTGGAAAGATTCTAAGCACCTATCTTGGCATCCCATTGGTGGCTAATTCTCTGAAGGTCTCACTCTAGAAGGAGCTGCTAAGTCACATTTACAGGAAACTCTCCAGCTAGACCTTCCGAGTTCTGAACTCTCCGGGACAACTATTCCTCTTGAAATCATTTCCCTTGGGCCCTCCCGACACCCTACAGTATATACAAATATCTCAGAGGTAAAATTTGAAATTTTCTATCTTAAGGCCCATAGATCGATAGAAAATGGGCCCTGGTAGCTTGGAAAAAAATATGTAACCGAAGGTTCATGGTGGCCTTGGTTTGAAGGACACATAAATCCCATCTCAAACCCTCAGTGAGAAATTTTGGTGGTCGTGGTTGCAAGGTCGGAAAGAGACATGGAAGGGGGTATGGTCTTCTAAATACAACTTGGTAGCAAAGTAGGAACCCATAAAATCTCATAATAACCTGCCAAGTGGCTCCTCAATCTAGAACAAAGCTAAAGACAACCGAGATTTGATTCAATTTCATGGATTCTACGAGATAATGAATGAAAACAAAGCTAGTTTTTGGGAGGAAGCCTAGATGCAACATCTTGGACTCAATCAAGAGGATAACTTGTGAGAAATTCAAGCATTCACCACCCTCTTGGGTGTGGAAAGGGTGCGTGGGTTTTTGCAAGAATCCATCAAAGTGATTAAATGGAGAATATGGAAACCTATAGATTAGTGGTCGGCTCAGGATCCTCCTCTAGATTGGACCACCCTTACCGAGATTCTGCAAAAACATCCCATCTTGAAAAATGGTGAACCAAACAAAATTATATGGGACACCTCCCCAAAGGTATGTTTTCTCTTAAATAAGCTTATTCAATTCTTTTCAGTTCTACTGACCAGACTCTTAACTCAATAACGAAACAAATATGGTACTCAAAGCTATGGCCAAAGGTTTCCTTCTTCCTTTGGCTTATCTGGCATGGGAAACTCCTCACTTGGGATAAAATTATGAAAAAAATTTCAGCAGCCCCTCTCATTTCCCCTTATGCTCTGGGGAGGAGGAATCAAAAAATTACTTGTTGAATTTATTCTCTAAATATCGGGAGACGTGGGATCGACATGGAGTAACATTTGGAGCAAGTGATCAATCAAAAAACAGCTTGAAAGAATCAATCGAGAAGTGGAGATGGATGCTCTTCCGAAACCCAATTTTCAACAGAGCTTGGTGCATATCCCAGGGTTTTATTATTTGGAAGATATGGAAAGAAAGGAATATAGATGTATTCCACTCATAGAACATGCACACTAACCAAGTATGGAGAACAATTGTGAGAAATATAAAGGAAATGATATTAATTTCTCATTGGTCGAATGATGATTGGAAGGCTATGGGCATGGAATGAGAAATCCTAATTGCACTTGGTCTCAATCCAAGTCTCCCAGCACCAGGATCCTTAGGTGCCAGTGACCTTAAAGCTCGCTCCCCCAGTATTTTCAACTGACTGCCTTAGGGTTTTCTCAAACTGAATTTTGACAACGCCTCTAAGGGGAATCTAGGGCCAACTGGTATGGGAGGAATTTTTTAGGACGACAAAGGGAAATCCATTATTTTTTATGTGGCCTCATGTGGCAGCACCACCAATAATGTGGCAGAATTTCTAGTGATGGAAAAAGGTCTCCAAGTTGCAATGGATCTAGGGGTGTCTAAATTACAGGTCAGAGGAGACTCTGAGATTGTGATCGACATGATGTAGAAGTTGATATATGGTTCACCCTTAATCAAGGTTATTAAGAGTTGGAGCCTAGAACTCGTCAATGAGAATATATTAGCAAGGCTTAGGTCCTTTGAATACGTAATAAAGAAGCACGTGGATTGAGAGAAAAATAAAGTGATGGAAAAACTAGCAAACTGGGGGTGTGAGCACCAGGACCGAATTATCACAAGGGACTGACCCCCTCCCACGCAGGATGCAACCTTGGAATAATTAAGGAAAATAGTTGCCTCAGAGGAGCCCACCCCCCATCAATGGGGGTGAGGAATGAGGTAGAGGAGTTCTTGTGGGAATGTGAGGATGCACATGAATAGAACGTGGAGGAAAACATGCGGGCTTGCCTCACGACCGACCTACATCAAATTTTGTATGATGGTCATTAATGTCGGGTGTGAGATATTTAATTTCGCATTGGTGACATCGGGGGGTGGTGGAGTCTGGAATGATATGGAGGGTGGTGTAGGGAATTGAGGGTCATTGTGCAGTGGTGAGTATTTGGGAGCCGATGTGGGGAGCGATGTGCAAAGAGATGAGTTTTGTAGGAGATATCCAGGCCGAACGAACGACCGACATAGATGTAGGCACTTCTGCCTTTGCTAGTGGTTTTGAGGAGCCGTATTCTGGCGAATTGAGCTAGGGAAGGGAAATTATGCTAGGATGGTAGCACTGGTGAGATTTACAGGACTGGTATTTAGATGTTTTTGGATTGATAAAGTCAGGTTCAGGCCATGGTGGCATAGTATTAGCCTTTAGTTTATAGGAAGCATCATAATTTACCTCCTATGCTTGAGTGTAGGGTCTGGGAGTGAGGGTGGTGCCTTTGGGGAGCTGGGTACGACTTCTGCTGGGTTGTGGTGGGTAATTATTTCAAGAAAGGGGTATGACTAGTTCCAGCAGAGGAGCTCTTAACCCCTTGTGGCCTCTGTGAGATTAATTATGAATGAGTGGAATTCAATGCGACTTGGTGTGTCAAGTGTTTTATAATGAGACCAACTCCACGTGTTGGGAGGTCTTCTACCCAGGTACCTCAAAGCTCTAGAGGGTCTGGTCTGGTTAAGTTACGAGCTCTAATCGAACTAGTATCTAGAAATGGAGGCGGTAGTCTGGAGGATGGGAACACCAAGGGCTCATGTCGAGGGGTCCATGGTGGCAAAGGTCGTGGTGATCAAGGGGGGAGAAGTGTGGGGTCTGTTGCCAACGAAGGAAAATGAGGGGGTTTTGCTGGAAGTTTGGGTCGCCATACTAATTCAGTTCAGTTGAGAGGGGGCTCAAATGATTGTGGAGGATCTAGGCATCAAATGCTGGTGCGTCAAGGTGGCTATGACCTGCAAAAAATATGTTGTATATGAAAATTTCGTGAGTTGATTCAATACATGATGGATTCTCTTGAGAACTCGGAACGGGTCCACCAAGAGGAGAATGAAAATTTGATATATAATTTGAGAGATGTATGTCCCATTTCAAAGAGTGTGTTTAGTTCTCCTTTCACCCTCTGTCGTTTCCTGGTACTTCTCCGGAAAACCCAACCTCCATTACCTCTGACAACTAGCATGGTTACAAGTGTTTTATGTGTACTGTCTCTTTACTTGGGCCTATGCCCTTTGAAATTGTGGACTGTGTCTCTCTTTATATTTTTGTTTCACTATCATATGCTATCGACAATAGTCAACAAACCTGGTTGGGGTGAGACTACTTACATTTTTTCCTTGATGCACTTTCTTTTGAATATATGAATATAAACTTTACTTAAAAAAAACATAACTAAAATAGTTAATCAAATTAATGTTTTACATAGTCACATAAGATAAAGCACTAAATTGTTCAATATGCTGTAAATAAACAGATTCACACATATCAATAGTAATTAAGATTCAATCAATTAAAACATAGCACAATGAAATATATATATATACCTTTAAAAATAAATAGAAAATATAGTAGATAGAAGTACCAATTTTTCTTTCGATCTTTGCATACTAGAATAAAAAATGGTCGAGACATATTAATAACAGGACTTGAGTACAATAGTGCAACTGAAGTTTTTATTTTTATTTTTAATTCGGAACTATTTGGATGAGTTTGAGAGCCTTATTTATAGTCTTTTTTACAACAAAAAGGAGAAACTGAGTCTTTGATATTATCTCAACTAAACCAAAACAAAATGAGCATAAAATAGTAAAATAGTTGCAATTTAAAATTAAAAATCCAATTAGAAGACTTCAAGATCATATCAAGCCAATGGATTGCTACCATGGTTTATAAATTTCTCAAAGTGGTGCCAACTCTTGAGGGGAATTTGGATTCATATTTAGCTAGCAATTGAAAACAAACACTTGAAGAAGTGGAGACATCCGAGTCTCAAAGTATGTGAGGGTCTTAAGAGCTCACCAAAGACCATGGGGATTGATTAATAGCTACAATTTCAATTCCAAATTAACCTTGGAAAAAAATTCAACCTTTTTAACAAATTATGCGCTTTCATCCATCCAACCTTGCTGCAATCATTTGACATATCGAAACACATCCTCTTCATAATTTAAAAGTAAATTTTACTCCAAAAGAGGTTGGGTGATAGACTACACAATGGAGCATGAAATCTCTTGAGTGTCATTTACCAACATTTTGACTAAGCGAATTTTTTCTTTCCAATTTCTAAAAACTAGGGACTTGTGTCCTTCATCAATTTTGGGCAGTTTTGACTACATTATTTTCTTATCCGACTACCTCTTAAGGAGCCCATTCATATTTTGCTTAGCTTCATCATATTGAATTTAAATTTCAACCAAATCATCAAATAATGTAGCGCTTAGCTTGTGTTGTACTTGTATTAAACCTATATTGTCACAAAATATTTGTTGCTACTTTCCAAGCTACACATTGAATTCAAGAGCCTCATGTTTGAACTCAGTGATTTTTAAAGATTCTGTTTTCACTCGTTCTAGGATTTGATGTAATGTATTTATATAATCATCATGTTTCTTGAGTTATTTGTAATGTTGGCTCTCAATTACCTTTATTTTTTCTTTTAGCTATCACTGAGATTGAGCTACTTGTTGTTCCAATTGTTGTAGTTGATCATCCTTCTCCTGCACAAATTGATTTACATGGATTGCTTTATCAATAGTAGCCGATGCATATGCCCCTACATATTGAGATAACTCCTAGAACTCTTCATGTGGAGCTATAGAAGATCCTATCCAGACTACTTCTAAGGAAGTAGGGTTAGGGAAAGATGCTTCAAATTTTGTCTTTATATTCTTCCTGCTTCTCTTTATTACCACTTTATGTTCATAATAATAAAATATATCCATAGGAGGAATTTACTCAACATTTAGTTGAATTTTAGTATTAGGATGAGCAAGAATGATTTCTGTTATCACCAAAATCGCACCTGATTGGTTGCTGATCAGACAATTTTAGTGTAACTATTTCAAACCACTTCTAACTGAAGCTTAGCCTCTTTAGTCTAAGAGGGCTCTCTCAAGGGGGTTTATGATATTTGTTAATGATAAAATCAATGGCTAACTCTATGATTTATATATTGTTTTTATATGTTTGTAAGTTGAAAAGATCAAAGCTTACTACCATTGGGCTATGGAGTCAGTGACAGGGATCTCAATAACAAGGCTTTCCTTGTGGAAGCTAAGGCTTCTAAATATTTCAATGAAAGAGCAAGACATACATAAGGTTTTCAATAGCTTGAGGTTAAAAGGAAGTCAGAGCATGTAATACATGAATTCTGAGTGATGAGACATCAAGACATTGAAGGTAAACTATTAAGAGAGATATACCATAGCTTAATACTTAAAGGAAGTCAGAGCATGAACAATCATGAGTTTTGAGTAATAAGCATTAAGAAATTGAAGAAAACCTTTAAAAATATAGGATAGAAACTCAATGAAATATAAAAATATTCTCAGGTGAAGAAAAATTGTGTTGTTACTGTATATAGTAGCAAACTCCAATAGCTTTACAATAAAATAGTCTTTTGAGATAACATCTCCAAACTGTAGGTTGAAAATAATATCAATATGTAGCCATTGGGCTTATAGAGTCAAAATTTCAGTGATCAGTGAGCATACTTGACATGGAAGTTGAGGCAGGCCAGAGTTTTTAGTAGTAGGACACACACACATGAGACAAGGAAATACACAGTCAATTCACTTATAAAGGAAGTCAGAGCATCACAAGGATTAATTCTGAGTAATATAAATGAAAACCATTGCAAGAGAGATACAAAAAAGGTAAATATAGAAAAATTAAGCACTAAAAACCCTTTCAGAATCTCAAGTTGGCCAAGTAACCCTATCTTTGTATTGCTGAAACAACAAGTTTACAATAAGCTGCAATTTTGCCAAAAATATCCAACCCTTAACAAATTAGACCCCATGGCCTTTAATAGAGTTGTTACATCATGATATTTTATAACTCCAGGCTAGATACATCGAATATTTTCCTACTGACACCTTGCGTAACCATAAAACATCAAATTTATGACAAACAGACACCTATCCTACTTGACAGTCCCATTTCAACTAGGACTCAAACTCTTCATTATTATCTTTAACAAACTTATCTACTAAATAAATTACATATTTGACAAGTATGTTGTTACATGGTAGAATTTAGATGATGGGATTCACCACTTTGTGACCACTTAACTGACCTCCTCAAAACTAGGAAACAAAACCCTGTTTTTTAAGTAAATGGTCTTCTTCTTCTTTGCATATTTTGACTGTCATTTGGTCTTGAATTCGTGGTCCTTTAGTGTTTAATAATTTCTTGACATGGTATTTAACTCTTTCATGACCTCTAGATTTCCAAAAAATTCTCCAAAAACTGTTAAAAAGACTGAAACAGAGTGCGCTACGAAAGTAAGGCAATTTCGTAGCGCACTTTCGTAGCACTTTAAACAAGAATTTATCCTCAAAATTTTTAACTCTTTCCTTTTTCATAAGGTTCCTTATCATAAAAAACATCCTTCGTATCAATTTAAGCTCTCAAAACCCTCCATAACTGGTCAAAAAGTCAAAAGAGCAGCTACAGTAGTTTCGTAGCGCTTTGCTGCCCTTCAAGCTTGGAGGCGCTATGAAACTGCTGAAAATGCAGATTTTTGTAAAATTTTGAAAACTGAAGCCTGTAATTTGCCTAAAAATTGTATCTAACATTTCCTTAGCCTTAAATAACCATAAAAAAACTCACCTTATGCTCCTTGAGGTGTCAATCTCACCTTTCATATTTAAGACATTCTTGCAGATTTTTCCAATTTTTTCCTAAAAAATAGGTCTTGGAACAGAGCCTATATCTCATACTCCATGATGTAGTTTGATAAAATCAAGGAATTTTGTTTACGTCATTATGTCTTGAAGAAAAAACTCTCTTTTTTTTTTTGAAATACATCTCCAGCTATACAGAAACTACATTGGTAAAACATGTATAAAATAGGAAAACTCTATTTTTCTGAAAATAGGGCTTCAATGAAATACTTGTATGTCCAAAATAATAACACTTACAAGAAAATTGAGAGATTTTATGGTTATGAGGTATGTTTGGGAAAATAACCTCTCTCAGTTTCATAAAATATCTTTCTGTTTGCCCAGAAACTGCCTTTGAAGTTGACTTCTCAAAGTTAGAAAATAGAGTTTTGCTTCATATTTTGCTACGAAACTTTCAGTAGTTTCGTAGCAAAAAGTGACTTCTTACAGTTCATTGCACTACGAAACTATGGTTTCTTAGCTAATTTGGCACTTTCGGTACAAAAAACTTTGGAAACTAAAATGAATCGGAGAATGATGAAAGATGTGACATGAAGGAGTTAGAATATGGGTGGGTTTAGACCTTAGGGTAAGCTTAAGAAAGAAAAATTTGGAATTTCCCTTGACCAAGTAATGAAAAATTAATTCTATGACCCTACCATTTACACATGAACTTATTCAGCCTTGTCAAATGATGTTTCATTTTTTTGGGTGATAATAATTTCCACATTGACCTCAGTGTTGAGTGGAGTTTTAGAAAGGAGGGCAGATTCTAAAAGAGCAATATTTTTAGATTCAAGTGTAATAGGAACTGTTTATTGAGAGACCAAATTTGAAGAATTTCCTCCAAGATCTTCTCTCTCCTTGTGTTTTTCATATCGAGAAAATATTTTATCCAAATATTCCTACCACTCTTTGTTCATATCAGTGAATATAGGATTGGATGAAGAGGATTGCTTAGTTGAAGAGACCTACATTGATGTAGAAATTTCTAGTGTTATTTGTGATGTGAAATCGATGGTCTTCTAAAAAAAGCCATCTACTTCTAGAAGCTTAAGAAAATACATTTGCAATGAGGCCCTTATAGTATGTCTGTAAGCCATAAAGTGCTGGAATTTTTATGGTGATAACTGCTTAGCCTTATAACAAACCCATTGATAGGTTAGGGCTTGATAAAAAAAATCATCATACTGGTTTTCTTCATGGAAATAGTTTTTGATATGTGCCTCGTCGGCTTCCTCTTGGGCCAAATTAGAGGTGTCAAAATATCTAAAAGGAATGGCGGTGAGTTATAGCTCATTTAGGGCCAAAATATCCTTTTATGCATGCTAATAATTGGATAGAAAAAAAAGCCCAACCTGCAATGGGAATTTGGGCCAAAACCTTTTAGAAGCCCTTTTGAGCTCGAGGGTAATCCTGGTCCCCATATTTTGGTAGGAAATTTACTTGGATAGAAATTTGTTGGGGATGTAAATAGGAATAATATGAGGGTTTACATTGCTTCCCTAAATTCTAACATATGTGAACAATTCTTTGACAAAAAAATCTTCAATTCTCAACAAGTCATCATGCATGAAAATAAACATTCTTGGGGTTATGAAATTGGAAATGGCCTGGTGGATAGGAATCATAAGTAGATGGTAAATGCGGTAAATATGGCTAACATAGTTCTCTTCCCTTAGAATATTGTGGTATATGTGGAGCGGTTCAGTGGAGACCAATGGAAGAGGTAGATGAAAGGGTGAGTAAAGCTATCAGTTGGAGGATCAGTTTTGCATGGGATTTGCATTACACTTGGAGGAATTGTCCATGACAATTGCGCAGTCAAGCCAAGGGGATTCGAACCTTGGATATCTTCATATACAGGCCATGATTGCGCAATAGAGGCAAGGCAATTGGTAGGGAGTTTTGAACCAGTGACTTGTTCAAAACTAAGCTAGATTGTGTGTGACTTTATGAGAAAGTACTGAGTACTTGTGAGGAGTATTGTACTTGTTTGGTTACATGATTTCTCCAATATAATATACACAATAGCTGCGGGGTTTTCAGCTATAGGCTTTCCCCATACATACTGAGTTAATGTGTGATTGAATTGATGTGAGATTGCTTCTGTTATTTCCGCATGTGACAATTAATTGTAGAAGAAGGTTATGTGTTATGTATGCAATTCGAAATTGATATATGACCAGGTTAATCTTCAGTGAATAAGTGATTTATTCGGCTAATTTCTACATGGTATCGGAGCGAGATTAATTGTCGAAGTCTATTACGGTGATTGCAAACTTATTTCCTCGGACAGAGTCTGCATGCGGGCCAGGTAGCCTCCGGAATATTCATCCTTCTTTGTAAGGTGAAAGATCTGGTGAATGCCCTTTGCAGTCAATCTCTGATTTGGAAATAATTTGTTTTCAAGTATAGATCGGAAGCGATAGAGCTTGGAGTTTGGAATTCGAATTTTGCAGAAGTTTGTTCTTCTTGGTGCCGGTGTTGAAAGATGTCTTCTTTCAATGGTTTGCGACTCGAATATGCTCTTGAAGGCAGTTCGAACTATATTGCATGGAAGGATCGAATGGAAGCAGTGTTAGAAGATAATGGTCTGAAGGAGTTCGTGGATGCGGATGTCCCAAATCCCACTGATGCAGCTCTGGTCGATGCATGGCAAAAGAAGATCGCGAAATGTCGAAGGATCCTGTTGGAGGGCGTCAAGGATCATATTGTATCCAGCCTGCATGGAAAGACTACTCCATATTTAATGTGGAAAGCTTTGACGGATCTATTCCAGAGTAAGAGTGACCAAAGGAAGCTGGCGCTCAAAGATAAGCTCAGGAACATCAAGATGGAGAAGGGCGACAGGATCGCTAAATACCTCACGAAGTTCACTCAATGCAGAGATGAACTGGGAAGTGTGGGAGTTACTGTCGATGAAGAGGATATGGTCGACTTGGCTCTCCTTGGTCTTCCGAAGGCTTGGCACTCATATCAAGATAGTGTCAATGGTCGGGAGAAGCTGCCGGGATGGGAGCGCCTTTGGGCGGATCTCATGCGGGAGGAGATAAGGAGGACTACTCGAGATGGATCTTCATCAAAGGGAGCTGATGAAGAAAACTGCGCTTTGGTGTCCAAAGCTAAGAAAGGGAAGGGTAAGAAAACCTCTCATTCTGGAGCTAAGGGCAAGAAGCAGGATATGGCGAGAGTGAAATGTTTTCACTGCCATGATCACGTACATTATGCTACCAATTGTCCAAAGAAGAAGAAGAACAAGCAAGCGGGAAGATCTGCAGATGGAGAAGCTTTGGCTTCACAGTTCGAGCTTGACTTTTCACTGATTGCATGCTTGGTTTCAAGTGTGATGGGATCGGTGTGGTTCTTGGACAGCGGTGCGTCTTTTCATATGACGGGAGATCGGGAGTTGTTCTCAGATCTGGAGGACAAGGATTTGGGTATGCACATCGAGATGGGCGATGACGGTAGATACAGTGCGACTGGTATCGGTACCGTATCCTTTCAGAGGGAGTCTGGTAAAACCTTTGTCTTAAAGGATGTCATGCATGTACCTGGATTGAAGAAGAACCTGATTTCAATAGCGATGTTGGAGGATAAGGGTTATGATGTTGTCTTCAGCGAAGGAAAAGCTTTCCTGCGCAGTAAGACTACTGGAGAGACCCGGAAGATAGGGGTTCGAACTCAGAACCTTTATCAGTTGCAGGTAGATGACTGCGCAGCTATGGCATGCAAGGGTGGAGATGTGGTGAGCCGGGATGATGAGGGCGAACTATGGCACAGGAGATTGGGCCATCTTCACCATGGAGCTTTGAAGATTCTGCAGCAGATTTCTACTGGACTTCCTAAGGGCACCCTTGCGCAGTCAGATCAGTGCAAGGGGTGTACTTTAAGGAAGTATGTGAAAGCCACCTTTCACGAGAAGGATAGTCGCGCCACGACGATCCTTGAGAGAGTTCACACAGACGTGTGTGGTCCTTTCTCAGTTGCTTCGACAACAAAGCACGGGTATTATGTGATCTTTGTTGATGATTTCTCTCGAAAGTGCTGGATCTTCTTCATGCAGAAGAAGAGCGATACATTCGCGAAGTTCTGTGAGTTTAAAGCACTGGTCGAGAAGGAGTGGGGGAAGAAGGTGATTGCTCTAAGGAGTGATAACGGTGGTGAATTCATCTCGGCTGAATTCAAGGAGTTCTGCAGCGCAGAAGGGATTCGGAGAGAGCTCATCGCACCCCATAACCCACAGCAGAACGGGGTGGCTGAGCGGAAGAACAGAACGATCGTGGGTGCTGCACGAGCGATGTTGCATGATCGGGGCCTACCCCTTCACTTGTGGGCTGAGGCATGCAATACAGCAGTGTATGTGCAGAACCGTTGTCCTCACAAGGTTCTTGGCATGAGTACACCAGAGGAGGCTTATTCTGGCAAGAGGCCTGATATTTCCCATTTGCGGATTTTCGGATCTTCTGTCTACATGCATGTGACAAAGGATGCGAGAAGGAAGCTGGATCCAACTGCTGAAGTTGGAATATTTGTGGGGTACACTGATACACCTCATAACTATCGAGTGTATGTGCCAGACAGTCGCAAGACTGTTGTGCGACGGGATATAAAATTCCAGGAGGAGAAAGCCATGCAATGTTCGCTTGAGAGGGAGCTACACTTGCATGCAGATGAGGAGCTGTTAGTTCCTAAGGAGGAGCTTCCGGATGTGGATCAGCCACAAGAGGAGGTTCGGGAGGTGGAAGAAACCACCCAGGCAGCGCCAACCATCAGAGGGCGCATGCGCACTACAGAAGCTGAGCGACTGGCTCGGGATGCAGAGAAGGTTGTAGGACCACCTACAGCACAGCGCAGACAGAGACAGTCACCGGATCGGTACACTGGATACATGGCTCTTATGAGTCAATGTGTTGTAACAGAGCCATCCTCTTTTGAGGAAGCTGTGGAGGAACCCGCATGGGTTGATGCCATGATCGAAGAATATGATTCGATCATCAGGAACAGTGCATGGGAGATTGTCCCAAGACCGGTTGGGAAATTAGTTGTAGGTTCGCGATGGATCTACAAGGTGAAGCAAGCGGCTGACGGGAGTGTGGAGAAGTACAAGGCGAGATTTGTCGCCCGTGGCTTCTCACAGATCGAGGGGATTGACTATGAGGAGACTTTTGCACCTGTCGCGAGGTACTCTTCCATACGGACGATCCTTGCTCTCTCAGCGCAGATGGGGTGGCACATTCATCAGATGGATGTGAAGACTGCGTTCCTCAATGGAGTTATTGAGGAAGAGGTGTACATAGAGCAGCCTGAAGGTTTGGAGATCTTCAGCAGTGAGTCGCATGTGTGCCGACTCAAGAGAGCACTGTACGGGCTGAAGCAAGCACCTCGTGCTTGGTACACTCGGATAGATAGCTACTTCATCGGGCTTGGATTCTCCAAGAGTGAGGCGGATCCAAACCTGTACCAGATTGTGGTGGAGGGGAAGCTGTTGATCATCGTACTGTATGTAGATGATCTGATTTTGACTGGCGACGAGCAGTTGATACTTTCATGCAAGGAAGATCTTGCACGAGAGTTTGAGATGAAGGACCTGGGCATCCTTCATTATTTCCTGGGATTGGAGATTTGGCAGCGCAGTGGAGGACTGTTTGTTTCTCAGGGCAAGTATGCCCGGGAGATTCTAGAGAGGTTCAACATGCCAGGCTGCAAGCCTGTTGATACCCCTCTTCCTGGAGGTTGGAGGAAGGGAGATGCTACTTCGGAGGAGGTAGTGGATGCCACTGTCTATCGACAGTTGGTGGGGTCGTTGATGTATCTGGTCAATACTCGACCCGATATATGCTATGCGGTTAACCAGCTTTCGCAAGCTATGGTTAAGCCTACCAAGCTCTTTTGGAAGGCGGGCAAGCATGTATTGCGCTATATCAGAGGCACATCGGGATATGGTCTATGGTACAGACAAGAGGATGGAGTGAAGCTTCTGGTTTCACTGATGCAGATTGGGCAGGGAGTCCAACGGACCGGAAGAGCACTTCTGGAGGTTTTATTGTGGGTCGACAACGGTTCCTGGTACAGCGACCGAGAGATCAAGTGGCACTCAGTTCGAGCGAGAGGCCGAAATTACATGGCAGCTAGCTTGGCTGCATGTGAGGCTATTTGATGAGGAAGATCCTCGCAGGTTTGTTCAGGTTGCATTTGGAGCCTACAGTGATCTACTGTGATAACCAGAGCTGCATCAAGCTCTCGGCTAATCCAGTTTTTCATGAAAGGTCCAAACATATCGACATCAGGTACCATCACATCAGAGATTGTGTTCAGCGGAGGATCATGATGCTTTCATATGTTCCCACGGAGGATCAGGATGCCGACATCCTGACGAAGGCGCTCACCAGGAGCAAGTTCGAATTCCACGGAGGCAGGATAGGGGTTGCAGATAATCCATATCTTGCTGAGAGGGAGTGTTGAAAATGCAGCAAGATGATGGAGCTTAGTGAAATGAAGTCGCTTTCACTAAGTGGGCCCGCAGGCAAATTCTGGCGCAAAGTCTATTTTTAGACTATGTCTATTTTTAGACATACGGAGCATAATTTGGGAATTCTACTTGGAGATTCTTGATGGATGCGACATGTCGGTAAAAATAGATGAGACCCCATTTTTTAGGACCCAGGCTATTTTTAGACTGATCTCCTAAAAATATGGAAGTCAAATATTATTTACCCTTAATAATATTTTGACTATAAACAGCAGTTTACTCTCTTGGCGCACTTCAGTTTGAGTCATGGAGGTGACTCATACAACTGACACAAGGAATCACGTGGTTCCTAGGGTTTGATGGCATCTTGCATGGTTGGCTTCAGTTAGACTTCAGTGGCAGGAGTTTTGGAGGAGTTAACGGGACAAGTAGTGGAGTTGTGTTATGTTTGTTTTAGTTGAACTAGTTGGGATTAGTTAAACTAACTAATCAACTAGATATGAGTGGAGTAAATTAAATAATATTTAATTTACTAAATATTAACTCATTTGTCAACTCAAGAACACTTCAGTTCACTACAGTGCATGATCAGTTCAGTGGAGACCAGTGGAAGAGGTAGATGAAAGGGTGAGTAAAGCTATCAGTTGGTAGATTTGTTTGCATGAGATTTGCATTACACTTGGAGGAATTGTCCATGAAAATTACGCAATCAAGGGAAGGGGATTCGAACCTTGAACCTCTTCATATACAGGCCATGATTGCGCAATAGAGGCAAGGCAATTGGCGGGGAGTTTTGAACCTCAGACTTGTTCAAAACTGAGTCAGATTGTGAGTAACTTCATGAGAGAGTACTGAGTACTTGTGAGGATTATTGTACTTGTTTGGTTACTTGATTTCTCCATTATAATATACACAATAGCTGTGGGGTTTTCAGCTATAGGCTTTCCCCATACATACTGAGTTAATGTGTGATTGAATTGATGTGAGATTGCTTCTGTTATTTCCGCATGTGACAATTAATTGTAGAAGAAGGTTATGTGTTATGTATGCAATTCGAAATTGATATATGACCAAGTTAATCTTCAGTGAATAAGTGATTTATTCAGCTAATTTCTACAG
>CM076569.1:59574174-59750452 GCA_034641835.2 Pinus albicaulis | reverse complement strand
TGTTTATGGCCAAGCACAATAAACAAGAAGTATCAAACAATGAAGAAGAAGGGTTGACCATAGAAGAATTTTATGAGGAGTCAATCAAGCTGTTGTGTAACCAGCTCCAAAAATAGAAGAAAAGAGATATAAACACCTTAGAAATTAGCCACTTCGAGGGGGAAACCTCCAATACATTACATAAATGAACAATTCTTGGATGATACAATTTACAAAACCTCCCTTCTATATATTGGAGTCCATGTGGCCATAATGTAATCCTAGTGGGCCACAATGTAATCCTAGCCAACCTAACAATAATAATTTAAGGGCACAATAATAACACAATGGGGGCTACAAGGGTACAATAATAACAATAAGGGGGTTACACTAATAACAATAAGGGACTATACTAGTAATATAGGGACCTAACATGCCCCTCTCCTCCAAAAAAGTGTTGTCCTCAACGCTTGAGTAGCTCTGGGTGCCGCTATTCTCCCATAATTCTTAACAAACTTGCGATAATAGCCTGTTAACCCGAGAAATCCTCACAACTGCTTTATTGTCTTGGGGACTTTCCATTCCTTAATGGCTTTAATTTTGTTAGGGTCTACTTTAACACCCTCGTGAGATATAATATGACCCAGATATTCCACCTCTTGTACGCCAAAGAAACATTTGGATGTTTTTGCATATAATTGTTTCTCCTGCAATAGTTTGAGCACCCTGTCAACATGTTCAACATGATCCTTCCAAGACCTGCTATAGATTAGAATATCATCAAAAAATACTAGCACAAATTTTCTAAGGAAGGGTTTGAAAATGGAATTCATCAACCCTTGAAATGTAGAAGGTGCATTGGTAAGGCCAAAAGGCATGACCAAAACTTCATAATGACCTTCATGAGTTCGAAATGTTGTTTTTGGAATATCTTCGGTCTTCATTCTAATTTGATGATATCCTGAACGAAGATCCAGCTTGGTAAAATAAATTGCTCCATGTAATTCATCCAATAATTCATCAATCACAGGAATGGGAAATTTATCTTTAATGGTGAGCTTATTGAGCTCCCTATAATCTGGACACATTCGCCATGATCCATCCTTCTTGTGTACCAATACTACAGGAGCAGAGAAAGAACTTTGACTAGGTTGAATTATACCCGCCTCTAACATTTATGCAATCATACGTTCAATTTCGCTCTTTTGGACGTAAGGATATCTATAAGGCCTGATGTTTGGAGGAACACTTCCTGGAATCAAATTAATAGCATGATCATGGTCACGAATAGGTGGGAGTCCTTTGGGAGTTTCAAACACCTTGGAATGATTGTCCAAGACTTGTTGGAGATCTGCAGAAATAGATGATTTTGATGTCGGAACTTCTAGTGAGCATAATTGTGCAATTACGCCTCGTTTTTATTTCTTTAGAAGCTTTTTCATGACATTAGAGCTTATTATCCTTCCTGGCTTCCCTTCAATACCCCGTAATTCGACTTCCTTTCCTTCTGAAAAAAATTTCAAGAAAAGTTCTTGAAAATTAGAAGCTACCGTCCCCAAAGATTGTAACCATTGTACTCCTAGTACAACATCAGCACCTCCCATAGGAATGGAAAGCATTTGACTAGTCAATACATATTCCCCCATGGTTAGCTTAATATTATGGCATTTTCTAGAGCAATTTATAGTTCCTCCATTTGCAACCATCACTTGACATTCTGGTGCTGGGTATAGGAAATAATTTAATTCCTTGGCTACCTTACAATGAATAAAATTATGGGTGCTACCTGAATCAATCAACACTATTACCTTTTTCTTCTTGATATGTCCTTCTATCTTGAGAGTTTGAGGAGTGGTAATTCCCGCCAATGCATTACAGGATATGGTCGGACTCATTTCTTCCTCTTCTAAGGCTGGTTCCTGGTGTATATCCTCTTCTTGTTCATTTCTTCTTCCTCTTCACAATCTATGTAAAATAATTTCTTCTCAGCACACTTATGACCTTTAGTGTATTTTCTATCACAACTGTAGCAAAGCCCTTTTGCTCTTTTTTCTTCCAATTTTTTTGGTGTCAACCTTGTAGGTTGTGGAAATCTAGGCGTAGCCACACTTCCTTCTTTATAGAATTGAGTGGTAGGCTTCCTTGTTGCCATAATTTTACATTCAACTTTTATTGCCAACCTGAATGCCTTCTCCAATGAATCAGGTTCCAGAACGCGAACTTCATGTTGAATTTTATCCTTTAAAGTGCCTATGAAGAGATCAATCCTGTGTTCCTCTGGAATATCAGTTACCCTTATATTCAATTTTTGGAAGTCCTCAATGTGCTGCCCCACTAAACCCTTTTGTTTGAGATTTATCAATTGGCTAAACAAGGTGTTGCTCTTTGTATCCTCATAATGTGCTATCATTTCCTCCGTAAAAATTGACCAAGTGACAATTTTTTTACGGGAGCAAAGCCATTGATACCATACAAATGTATTTTGTTCTAAATCTAAAGTTGCAATGCGTACCTTTTGTGTGTTTTGCACGTTATGGAGATCAAAATATTGCTCCATCTGTAGTATCCATGTTACAGGATCCTTTCCATCAAAATTCCTCATATCCATTTTTGGAATACGGTGGTTCTTCCCGCCAACATTAGAGTTTATGAAATCACGATTAACATTTATTTTGTTCTCATCATGAGGTTCTTCTACTATCTTTTCACCATTAGGAAACATTTCTTGTATCAACTTTGTCAAACCTTCGATGTCTTCTTTTAGATCATTCTTCATGTTTTCCATGTTGTCTTTCATGTCATCCATCTTAACTTCCATGCCAGCTTCCATGCCATCCATCTTAGCTTCCACGCCTTTCTTCAAACCATCCATCGTCTCTTCCATGCCTTTCTTCAAAACTTCCATTTCATTTTTTGTTGCTCTTTGCGAGAGTGAAATTTGTTGCACTTGCTCTTGTAATTTTGATAGATCATGTTGCAATTCTTCATCTTCATGAGTCATAGTAGAGCCTTCTGAAGGCTTAATGGGTGTTGAATTATTTTTACGGGGAATATTTTAGAACCCAAAACTGATATCTATTCTACAATATGCCCTTGAAATCAATTCAAATTGATTCTTCAAACAAGACTTATGCAATTCGCAAAACAAAATACACACCTTTTTCTTGCTTTTGAGGAGCTCGATATTGAAATTGGGTTGTCTCTGTAATTGCAGCACTTCAATATTTGAATTTTGGTACTGACGTAGCCCTCTAAATTATCTTTCGAATGCCACAGGTCTGACCTGATTTGGATTCTTCAAGACAAAGTTGTGTCCAATCTCCCACAATGACCTAATTATGGACTGGTTCAGTATAGCGAACTTGTACGAATTGCCACGTGTCACTGTTTTGTCCTTCGGCTCTGAAATTGATAGCCAAGAAACTACAGTCCATGTGATAGCGATCAATTTTTACAACACTCCAATCCGATGCTCAGAGAGAGAGTTATGAAGATTTTCCCACGATCACCTCTTTGAGATGAAATTCAGGAGTCTGAAAAAGCACTACCTTCCAAAGATCATATCTCCAAAAATATTGCGAACCAAGATCTGAAATTTTTTGACGATGTTCCTCAGGATTTCAGCTTCGAACCCTATGAATTTCAGCTTCTGAGACTTCGTAGAAAACAAATTATAGCGCAAATTCCACGATGACCTGTTTATGAGCCTGTAAAAAGACCTAAGTTCCATAGATCATATCTCCGAAAATGTTGCGAACCAAGCTCTGAAATTTTTAGAAGATCTTCCTTAGGATTTCGACTTCGCACCCTAAAAATTTCAGCTTCTAAAACTTCGTAGAAAAAATGTTATAGCGAAAATGCCACGATGACCTGTTTGGAGCAGCGAAACCCTAGAATCCAAAGCTCTGATACCAAATGTTGTGTAACCGGCTCCAAAAATAGAAGAAAAGAGATATAAACGCCTTATAAATAAGCCACTTCGAGGGGACAACCTCCAATACATTACATAAATGAACAATTCTTGGATGATACAATTTACAAAACCTCCTTTCTATATATAAGAGTCCATGTGGCCATAATGTAATCCTAGTGTGCCACAATTTAATCCTAGCCAACCTAACAATAATAATTTAAGGGCACAATAATAACAAAATGGGGGTTACAAGTGTTAGCCATCAATATTTTTTACATGTTAGTGATGACTATATCTTCAGCTGAGTTTTCTAGAAACTGATTTCCTTATGTCAATATGTCATCCAGAAAACCCTCCCAAAAATTTTTTCGCCTTTCTACCTATTCAGTCCACCCCTAGCAAAACCACAACCTCCTTGTCAACAATCCTATCTAACTTCAGCCTTATTGACCTGCCCAGCAGCCTTAAAAGGCAAATCCACATCTATTTCAGAAGTCTACCCTATGTTAGGAAGTGGCGTTTAGGACTTTTCACCTTTGGAAATCATCAAAAAGCCAAAAAGCCTCCATCTGCAGCAGACCTACCATGACTGATCCCTTAATTTACAAATGAAGTTAAAAAACAGCCTTAAGTCGCGCCACTCATATTCCCTAGGTCTCAGCACTGCATGAAGCCTATTCTGAAGCTGACTAGTAGGTTTTTCACTATGTTCTATGGTTCTACAAAGACAGGAAATGTATTTCAATCTCATGGAGTAAATGTTTGAGTTTACAGTTAGAGGAACAGCTGCTTCTAAATGTATTGTGAGCCTGAGATGAAGCTGCAAAACAAAAGTCACTCATCGGGACCTTACAGCTCTTTCCAGCATGAAAATCACAGTAAGAAAGGGTCGCCACTGTCTCAGCAAAATGGTAAATTGTCAAGGCCCAGAACCTCCTTCATCGTATGTTGTGATGCCAATGGACGTGTGCCATGTATTGTTGGGAAGACCTTGGAAATTTGACAGAAAAGCCATTCATGAAGGAAAAAGGAATACCTACACCATATAGAAGGATGGAAAGAAGCACACATTGATACCTTTGAAGGATGAAGAAAATAAATGAACAATTGAGAATAATGTTATGCTTATTAGTGGAAAGGAGTGGCTGCAAGAAGTCAAAAAGGAGAAAGAAATGCATTTGCTATTGTGGGTAATGGCATATTAACGGCCCAACAGTATACGTGGATGGGAAGGGGATCAATGAGTGTCAATTTCTAGTCCATGCAAGGGAAATCAAGGGAGAAACATATGACATCCATAACATATCCCGACATATAAAATTTGGCACATGATGAACAATATTTTTGGATCAGAAATACAAAATATGTGTAGCTAAGTTATCCAATTTTTTTTAGTCTAGTTAAAGACATAACTTTGAGAGGCATTGTCAATTATAGGAACCCAATCCTTCATGAAGTGTGAATTGTTTTATTTAGCATACACCGACATAATATAGAAGAAATATGGAAAAAATGGGATGCGAGGGAAAGAACTACATATTTTCTAGAGACTTCTTCTTTAAATTTATTAGAATTGCACATCAAAGAAGATAGGGCCAGCCACAGAAGCAGACAAAGCAATGGAGACTGAAGCAACAGAAAAGGATTGACTTGGGATGATTCAATAGCATGTGGTTGGGGCCTATTGGGGCCTTTGTTTTGAAAATGAAATAGTTTTGAGCTGCGGAGAATAGGTGGCAGAGCACAACCATGATAGACAGGGAGCTATCACGGTTGTGGAGAGATGGAGAATAGGTGGTGCGACAGTTGTAGAAACCTAGCATAGATGGCAGGAATGGGTGACAAGTACAATCATTGGAACTCTTAGTGATCAAGAAGAAGTAGAAAACAGCGAAGCAGGGAATAGGGAAGACTGAAAGTCATGATGGCAAAAGAACAAATAGGCAATCAGCCAGCATAGACGAGATTTAGTTCAGTAGAGGGATGAGGAGAGAGCCGTAGGAGAGCTATGTTAGGTCACTGTTGTATTTTATTTCTCTGTAATAGACTCTGTGGAGTAATGTAGTTGTTTGATATTGATAATGGAATATAGCTCTACCTGTGTGTGATGTTTTGAGTTTTGTATTAATCAGTTGGTTACTGTGATATGGCATGTTTTAAATTTTAATTCTTCATCCTGAATATGCTTAATGACTGATATATTGCGCAAATTAGTAAGATATGTTTGATGTTTCAAGTACCTTATATTTTTCTTTATAGTTGTGATCGATCGATACTTGATCTATTCCTAACCTTACTAAGGTCACGACACACCTCGGGTGTGACTCTCTACTCCTAGGAATATTGTAAAAATGCCGACGTTGTGCTAGACTACTGCGGAAACCTTGTTAGCCTTTCTTCTGAACCTCGGTCTTGCTCAAAGACCTCCTTTCTCACCAAAAAATGGTTCTGTTTCCAGGACCTGAAATTTCATTTAGGAGCTATATCATGGTATCGTGGATCTATGAGAGATAACTATGAAGCTGGTGGGATAACCATTTAGATCAGTTGATATTGAAACAAGCGGAGTTGCGACAGTAGAGGGAGAAAATTGTTAAGGATCGAGTTCTCTTCTCTGAATATGCAAGTGACCTATACGAAATTTTCTAGGGAACGTTTTTGGAATAAATTTATAATTGGTTGCAGAGACTCCAAGTCAAGACACTCCAAGGAGGGTCGCGTAAGGTAGTGGACGCATATGGATCTAGTAGCACTCCATCGGTTAGATACCGAATTGACCCGAGCCGTAGATTTCTGGGTACAATCTACCTTGGAAGGATACATTTTGGAATTTTCAGCTGAGTGTTACTAGTCCTTTTCAAAAGTGGAAGACATATTCAGATCCGGATTGTGAGGATGACTGTTGAAGGAAATTCCATTGTGGATCAAAGCTTTAATGGTGGACGAAAATTTGATAGAATTTCAAAAATCTGAGATGGAGACTTAAACCTCCAGTATTGGGGGAAGGAGCTGAGGGAGAGATGCTACAATTAAGTTGGAAGGGGGAGTAGGGATATGGATTTTGAGACCTCCAGTAGGTTGAGAGAGCGACGAGCACATCGGAGGGTGCATATTGCTGAGAAATGGCGGGAGAGGGTGATGAAGGAGTTAGAGAAGCAAGAAAGTAGTCAATAGGACAAGGAGAAGGTGCTGCAGAGGACAAAGGAAATGGAAGGTCAAACGGGATCCCAAGGAATAGGAGGGACCATCAAGGAATTCAGGCAAGTGTATAGGAGCCCAGTCCAAAGAGAAAATGGAGAAAAATCCAACGTGGAGGATGTGCGCCTCGAGGAGATGTCCGATGTGGAGTTGCATGTTGCGATGGAGCAACTATTCTAAGAGAGGCCGACACCCGTAACTAAAGGTAACTCTATTCCACAAGGTTTAAGTATCTCTAGTCCCAACCTTCCCCTGGTACTCTATCAGCCACTAGGTGAAATTTTTGTAAAGTTATGAGAGTTTAGCAAGTTGAATAGTGTTCAGTCTACAACACCAATATCTACTAGCAATAGTGCTATAAATACAATTTCACAGCCATGGAATAGAGGTTTTATTCTAGTACCATTCATACAAAAAAAATATGGCAGGATCGTTTACCTGAAACCCAAAGTTCTCTAGGAGGGGCAACGACGATGTGGAGCAACACTAGTATCTCTACGAAGCCATATGGAGGGCCCGACAGACACTAGAGGCTGTTAAGTTGATCGAGTTTCAGACTACTCTAAGAGAGAGAGCTCTTCGTTGGTTCATTAAATGGTCTGAAGCTCATCCAAACCCAGCGATAGATGATGTAAAGAAAGAATTTGTCAAATAATTTAAGTTACCTCAGACAGATTAGTAGGGTTTATTAGATTTGTGGGAGATTAAACAACATAAAGGTGAAATAGCATGGGATATAATGAGAAGGTTCAAGGATGCTATTGGAAAACTAAGTTACCCAATCGATCTGAATCATTAGAGAGATTGTTTTATCAAGGAACTTCTTCTGTTGACGAGAACTCCCCTAACACAACAGAAGATTGATACATTACAAGATGCATTGGAGAAAGCTATGAAGATAGAGGCTATGGTGGGATATCCACAAGAATTTAGAGGAGGAGCAGTAGCTCAAGACCCTTCCATATTGGGGTTACAACATCAGATAGCTAGTCTAACAGAGAAGTTGAAATACATTCAGCCAATACGACCTACAAGACCCAATGTGTGGTCTACACATTGTATGATCGAGGGAAACATGGTCATCGAATGCCTGAGATTGCGGGCATAGAATACAGGGGATTCAACAATAGGGGAAGAAGGGAATCCACCAGTAGGGGGAGTTGGGCAGATAAACACTCAAGGGTTATACCCACCGCAACCCCACCTCCTAGGGTTCCCCACCCAACAGAATCAAACCGCAACTAAATACTGTGAAATATGTAAAGGCATTGGTCATCCGCCACGACTATGCCCAATTTTTTAGAAATACTCCAATGTTCCAAAAAAAATATATTGTGAGTTCTCCGCTTCCACAACACATAATATAGAACAGTGTAGATCCCTCGATGCACTAGCAGAACGATTGGAAATACCATATTATAGAGTGAACTAGGCTCCAATAGGACGAGAAGGAGGAATGAGGGGAGGAAGAGCTGGAGGACGAGGACCTGTACGATGTTAAAATTGTGACCAAGAAGGCCACGTAGCAAGGGAATGTCCACTACCCAAAATACCACGGTGCTCTTAGTGTAGAGTCAATACACACGCAACTAAAGACTGTCCAGAATTAATTAAGAGATGGGAAGAAAGAGCTAGAAAAAGAGGAGAAAATTTGGAGAACGCAGAACCAAGAATAGTAGAGGCTCAGAATATAGACCCGATAAAGCTGATCAGGCCAACCTCTCCAAAGCCAACTTTCAGACCAAATAGATAGAAGCAATATTTCAAAGAGGCAGTGGAAAAATTTTCCCAAATTGGGGGGAGCAAAGGAATTGAGCTCCACAACTGACCGTAGAAAAAGGGAAGAAAACCCATACAAATAAAATGATTGAAGAATGGTTCCACATATTTTTGGAAATTGTAACCAATGCACCAATGGTGGAACAACAGAAGCAAAATATAGAGATGTTGGTGCAGGAAAATGCATAAACGGGGGAGTCAAATGATTCAACCTTGAAATACATAAGGAGGATCAAAAGAAATAAGAGAAGAATAGGAAAGGAATTCCGCATGAATACTCAAGTCGCGGGATTCCAAATAAAAGACACCATGCTCGACCTAGGATCAGATGTCAACATTATGCCAAGAAACACATGGGAAGCACTGGGGAGACAAAATTTGATGTACTCACCAATACAGCTCCGCATGGTGAATTAGTACTGCATTGTGCCCATAGGCAGGCTGGAGGAGGTCGAAGTTGATGTTGTGAGAGTAAAGACATACACAGGTTTTGAAGTGATAGATATCATGGGGGATAAGGATCCCTATTCGACATTATTGGGGATAGATTGTGTTGGGGTTCCCATGTTTTGGCCAGATTGGAAAGACCAAAAGATGAGACAACATCAGAACCACTTTTGGGCCCTAGGATCTAGCCCTCCTGGACCCGGAGAGGGATCTCTCCAAATAGAGCAAAGAATGATATATCTTTGATGCTCAAGATGAGATGTTAGGCTAGTTATGAAGCACTGAGGGGTTTTAAATGATTTGGTTGGTTGGTTGCTGGGTTGAGTCATGAGATCATAAGCTGAGAAAGTAATGGGAGAAAAGGAACAAGGCAGCAGGATATTTCAGCAAAGAGGATAGGCCTAGACAGTGCCATCCATTGGGCTATGGAGTCATGAAAGGAAATTACTTGCATCCACAAGCCAAGGCTTCCAAAGGGCAAGCCATCTAATACTAAAGGATCTTTAGATTAGAGGGTGGGGTGGAACATTAAGGAAGGAAAGTGAAAGAAGGAGAACAACCAAATTTCTGTCTATAGATCAGGTCAGAGGTCATTTAACTCCAGACCTGCTTGGACATACTCTAAGGCAGCTCTCAAAGATGGAAAAAGGGGCTGCTTATAGATCGGACCAGAGGTCATTTAACTCCAGGTCTGCTTTAGCAACTCCAAGGGAAAAACAGAGATAAATTTGACAATGAAACATCCAAGCAGCAAACCCCCAAGTTCATACATCAGCCAGTAGGCAATAACATCCACTGCACTGGTTAAACTCCACGAATTTACTCTTAGATACACATGAAGCAGAAAACATTAAAGGTAGGGAGAGCAGGAAACATAGGGCACCTAACAAGGGTGAATCCTATGTTATACTTCTGTTGCCTACTAGAAGAACATGAAACAATACGAAAATGTAAATAACAGAGTTAGGAAAAACATCACCCATAGTAATAGACCAGGATCCTGTGAAATGTGCTTTGATTAATTGATGCAAAGCCAGTCATATACAATAAGCTCAATGGCTGTTACCGTCCAGACTTCCCCTCCTAGCCTATTACATACAACTACTCTGCTATTCCTTCCCAAGACTGTTCTGATAGTCGAATGAATCCCTTTAACAGCAAAATTCCCAACAACTGAACAACAACAACCTTTACAATTCGTTTCTGGGAAATCTTATAGGAGAAGAGAGAAATAGAGGTAGATAGACAATTAATTGATCTCATTAAGACAGAATCGGCGGAAGTGTCCACGCCCATACTGCTTAATGGCTATCTGCAACGCTGTAGGTACTCTAAGACTGGTTCAGAGATCTCTGTCATGTCAGGTTTTGACCTCTGGTGTTTCGTGAAGTACTTCTGGTGCTTGGAGCTCTGTGCTACCACTCTGAAATGAATGAACTGGGTGGAAGGTCTGCAGGTCGCTCCATCCCTCCTAACTGCTGCCTGACTGTCTTAAATGGGTTTCAGACAATGAAATTAATCTTTTCAGGGCTCGAGGAGGCATGGAGATCGCTGTAGGATGGTGTACCTCTGGAGGAAAATGTCCTGCTGTTAGGTAGCGCAGTTATGGCGTTGCTGGTGCACTCATTAGTCTTCAAACAGTGCCTTTCTTTTGAATGCGGGGTTAACATTAATTATGTCAACAGAAACCACTAACCCCCTTTGAATCCCTCTGCATGGTCCAGTGGAAAGTGTCGAAACGGCCCCTCTGTACTATCTGCACAATGAAATAAACTTATTATAGAGTCCGGGTAGTGGTAGTGGAGAAATGTTGTGGAGGCGGAAGAAAGGTGGCGGAGTAGTGGAGGAAACAGTGGAAACAGTGAAAAAGGTGGAGGAAGCGAATTACAAAGGAAAAGGGCGCAAAACAATGGAGCGGAGCATTGGATGTGGGACCAGGCAGAGGCGGAGGGCGATTAAACTTGAGCCGTCAGATCTGGGAGGAAACGGACGGCTATGATGAAATCGGGCAATTGCAATCGGAGGTTGGAGCGGGTGGCAATCGCAATGCACAACACAAATGTTCCGATTGGGATTGGGGTCGGAGATGCGATTGAGCGATGACCGTCGATCTGGGGGAGGAATGGACGGCGGAGATGAAATCGGAAGGGCAGCGCAATCGGAGACAGGGAGATGGGACTTGCGATCGGGAGGAGGGTGCGATTAAGCGCTGACCGTTGGATCTGTGATCAGATGGACAGCTGCGATTAGATCGGCGAATCGCAATCGGGGGTTGGACAAGAAGGCTTGCGATTGATCGGAGGGCGCAGCGAAAGGTTTGCGATTGCGATGGAGCGATTGGCGCAGGGCCATCGGATCGGCGGGACAGATCAACGGTCAGGATTGAATCGGGAGGGAGACGGAAGGACTTGCGATCAATCGGAGGTCGGAGCGAAAGGTTTGCGATTGCGATTGGGCGTGGGCTGTGATTAGCGCTCCACCGTTGGATCTCCGCGGAAGATCAACGGTCGGGAACGCACCGCGGGACTTACATTATAAACAAATCGCATCGGGGTTTTTGGAGTTTACAAAGGAAATGCGCCCGCTGACAGCTCCGATTGCGATAAGCGCTTTGGACTTAAGCGCTTGGTCCCAGCGCGGGGGCATGTGGGGGGAAGTGGTTAAGGGGCTGGCGAAAAGGGGCTTAGGCCTATAATAAGGTCGGAAAGAGGGTTTTGGCCCATTTCAATGTAATTTGAGGGCCAGGGAAGGGTAACGATAGAGGAATAAGGGAGGAAAATGGCCATCAAAGGGGTAAGGGTAGAATTTAAAGGGGAACTTGGGGGGATTTGAGAGGAAAGAAGGGGAATAGAAGGGGAGACAAAGGGAATAGAAAAAAAAGGCTTAGGGGAATGAAATAAGAGGGAAAAGGGGGCCTTTGGGCATTTCTTCGTCAACAGAGAGGCTTTATAGTAGGAATCAGCAGAGGGGAATTTATCAAAGGATAAAAGACACATGGAGGCTTCAAGGAGACTGTGTTTTCAGAGGAAAAGCATTCCTTGAAGACTCAACAATGATTTAGCCCCCTATTTTCTTGTCAAAAATTTATAGGGGGGCTAACAGATTGGGCTTTTGAGAAATATGTAGTAATCGACATGGAAAAGGAACTGATGATATTTGAAGATGGGGAAGTTAGGGTCACTCAGCCACTTGACCCATATCAAGGACCCTGATATACAGAAACTATTGACAACAGAGAGGATGCTCAACTTCTCGATCATATTTATCAGATGACGACGGGAAAGAGAGAATACTACATCAACCCAACAACGGGGGGAACTATAAGCTAGAGAAGTGTTCAGAGCTCAAATTTAGGCTCAGAAATAGCCTGGGATGATTGGCAGTAGGGAGGATACGAGACCAATACAAGAATATGTGCTAACATCCGAGGAGTCAACTGGATTGGAACTAAGGTAAGAGGATTTCCATCTTTATCAAATATGAATGCTGTAAATACATTTATTGCAAGAATAGAGCATAACGTACCAATGGAACATAGAGTCCCGCTCATGGATGTATCTCTACAATCCGCATCGGCAAGATGGTGGAGCAACCATCGCAACTCACTTTTGAGATGGGAAGATGTTGCAACAACACTAAGAGCTAGATTCAAATAAGATGAAGGACCACATTTCAGTGAAAAGTACCAAGGGGATTTTGACCCCACGAAGCATCTAAAATATTGTGAACGTCACTGGAAGAAAACAGGGTATCCAGAATACATGTGGGTACACAATTTTATACATTCACTAGATACAATCGCACAGGCATGGTACCTAACTGAAGAAAAGAAAAGAGGAACAGCCACCATGTAGGTAGTTGCGGATAATTTTACACAATGTTTTTCTTTTGAAGGAGAAACAAAACTAGTTACACAAGCACTTCAAGCCATCGAAAGAGTACTATTTTTTCCAAAGATTCAAGAAGATGAAGAAAATCCACCCTCGGAATAGATTATCAAACAATCAGTAGCATGCAAGAGAATAGACAGTGAGATGGGTGACGATGATCTAGAAAATCTTAGACACTTATATTTTGAAGAAAAAGAAGGGGAGCGGAATATACAATAGGAACCTACAACAGAGGGACTACATATACTACCATTGAAGACCAAAAAGCTGAACATTGGAACCCTAGAAAAACCCAAAATCGCATCAATTGGTAACTACTGGGATACGGAAACGACTAAAGAGATCTTCAACCTTCTACAGGAATATGAAGACTTATTCCCATCCTCAGTAGCGGAGATAAAGGGAATAAAAGGATACATGGGGGGAATGCGTATAACCTTGAAGCCCAACGCAAGACGAGTAAATCACAGACCTTACCATCTGAATCCAAGGGTAAAAGAGAAATTCAAGGCAGAGATAGATAAAATGTTGAAAGCAGGATTGATTTTTCCAGTGGAAGAAGCAAAGTGGGCCAGTCCCATAGTCATACAAAGAAAAAAGGAAAAGTCTAAGATTAGAGCATGTGTTTACTACAGGAGCCTCAACAACGCATGCATACATGATTCATTCCCAACTCCGTTCAGTGATGAGGTGCTCAACAATGTGGCAGGGAATGAAGTTTATTCATTTACAGATGGATTTTCAAGATATCATCAAGTGAGAATAATTGAAGAAGACAAGAATAAAACAACTTTTACAACTGAATGGGGCTCGTTCACGTACCACGTCATGCCCTTTGGGCTGAAAAATGCACCAGCAGTGTTTTCACGGATCATAATAGTAGCATTTTGGGAATACATCCACAAGTTCTGTGAGGTTTATATGGATGATTGGACAGTTTACAGCCTATTGAAAAATCATGCAACCTTACTAAGGATAATGTTCGACAGATGCAGACAACTCTAGATTTCACTCAATATTAAGAAATGCATCTTTGCAGTACCTTTTGGAAAGCTGCTAGGACATGTTGTTTGCAAACAAGGAATCTACGTGGATCCAGCAAAAGTAGCAGTTATAATTAACATATAAGCGCCAGAAACTGTGAAATAGTTAAGGTCACTACTCGGCCATACCAGGTACTACAAAATATTTATCTGCAACTATGCAAAGATAACAACCCCATTGGAAAAGCTGTTACGGAAATCAAAGCAATACATTTGGACCGATGAGCATACTACTGCCCTCAATAAACTGAAAGAAAAGTTAGCAAGTGAACCCATATTAGTTCATCCTAATTGGGACAAGCAGTTCCATGTCCATATTGATGCCTCTAGCATTGCATTAGGAGCAGTTTTGGCTCAGCCAGGAGAGACTTCAATCGACCACCCAGTCTACTTTGCGAACAGGAAGTTGTCGATGGCTGAAAGGAACTACACAACAACAGAACACGAAGCTCTGGCGATGGTGTATTCCCTTTAGAATTTTTCCATTACCTATTAGGAGGTACGTTCAAATTCTTCACAGACCATTCAACATTGAAGTAACTAGTTAACAAGCCTGCCCTTGAAGGAAGGATCTGTAGATGGCTCCTACTATTCTAGGGGTTCACCTTTGAAGTGATAGTGAAACCAGGAAGATTAAATGTGGGTCCTAACCATTTATCAAGGCTAGAAAATGGATAGAATGGAGGGTCCCTAGATGATTAGTTGTCGGATGCTGATCTCTTCAAAGTAGAAGCCATCCCAGACTATTTAGATCAAATAGCAGTCTATCTGGAAATAGGATAGTGCCTGACTGAATATACAACAACACAAAGAAGACATCTTGTCGTAAAAGTAGCTGAGTATCAATTAATAGCAGGACAACTGTATAATATGGGATTAGGCCAAGTATTGCGAAGATGTGTCATGGACCATGAAAGGGAGGATATACTGTGGGAGTGTCATTGCGGAGTTGATGGGGGTCACGTCAACACAAAATCCACCATAAGAAAGATATTACAAGCAGGGTTATGGTGGCCCACAGTACACAAGGATAGTAAATCATTTGTGAGGAAATGTGACGTCTGCCAGAGAACGAGATGTCCATTGCACAGAGATGAATTGCCACTTCAACCTGTAAGAGAACTACAACCATTTGAAAAATGGGCCATTGATTTTATAGGACCAATCCCACCTATCACAAGATATTCACAGGCAGGGTACATAATTACCGCAAAAAATTATCTTACCAGATGGGTAGAGGTGGCACCAGTGAAGGATTGCATGGAAAATACAACAACCAGGTTCATTTTTGAAAATATCATTAGAATATTTGGCTGCCCAAGAAGTCTAACCAGTGATCAAGGTACACACTTCATAAATACAACAATCAAATCTCTGTTAGATAATTTTATGGTGCAACATCATAAGAGCAGTCCGTACCATCCCCGCAAATGGAACAGTTGAAGCATTTAATAAGATCCTAGAAAAAGGAGTAAAAAATATTTGCAATGATAATCACGATGAATAGGATGAGCGCATACCAGCAACATTATGGGCATACAGTACAACTGTAAAAATATTGCACAACTAGACTCCTTTCCAGCTGGTGTACGGGAGGGAAGAGGTGGTACCTATGGAATTTATCATACCTAGTATTTTAATCAATTCAAAACTACATTTAACAGAAGAAAACTCAATCAAGGAGTGCTTCCATGAGCTACAAGAGCTTGAAGAGGATATATTTCTGGTGGAGTTCCATCAAACGGTACAAAAAGGTAGGTAGAAATCTTGCATGATCGTCATATCAAACATAAAACGTTCGTAGTCAGAGGAAAATGTTTATTATATGACAAAAAGTTTCAAAAGTTCCCAGGCAAGCTCAGAATGCATTGGATGGGACCATACCATGTAATAGAAATTTGAGATTCAGTAGCAGTTCGGTTGGCACAACTAGACGGCCTAGTGTTACAAGGATGGGTGAATGGCACACGCCTGAAGCCTTATCACAAGTAAGTTTCATTATTTCCTTTTCAAATAACTCTCACAACCGAGAGGAGTTAGTAGGGTAGAATAGAGATATATTTAGTCAATAATTCTCTTGCACCTGAGAAGAGAATAGAATAGGAATCACAATAAAGAATAAACTGCAGTAGCAAGAGGAAAATCAACTGTTGCGATGCAGAGACCGCATCACAACTGATTGTGGTCGGGGGGAGGGTAGTGTCCAATGTGTCATCTGTGTCAAAAAACAAGCATGTCAAACATCATTCCATCATAATAACCCATCATACTGATGCCAGTCCGTAGGATTACCTGGATTTGAGAATTAACTGCCATAATTAGCAACAACCATATCGTAATAAATTTTCCATATTAAGCCATAATCATTATCGATCATGTCTACCCAAATCCCGAAGTCACAGTCATCCATATTAGAAGACACCTCATCGCGGTAACTAATCGCATGATTATAGCCATGGGGGAGGCAAAATAATTAATTATTTATGGGGTCTTATCAACCTCATTCGTTCTGGTTACGTTACTTAACCCGCATGAAAGAAGAAAGCACGAGAATGCCGAAAAATTCCGAGCTAGAACAAGAAACAACATTAGCAGTAAGTGAAATTTCATCAGAGGAAGTTTAAAGGGACAATCCAATAGCAGGAATCTACAGAGAGAGAGAGCAGGTAGAGCGCTTCAAGTGTACAAAAGAAGATCAAATATGACAAAAGTAGCACCAGCAGTCGTCGAGCCTAAGCTCAACGAGAGAATTCAGAAAATGGAATCATTAGTAGGAAAGTATGACAATGCGTCGCTGATCGACACATATTTCAGAGATTCATACCAATTTCCAGCTATGAAGAGGCAGGTCTACATAGAGAATTACGCTAGGGAATGAGGAGAGGAAGCAGGAAGACTAAATCCAAGGTTCAGAGGAACCCATAGGTTGACAATACTGAACCTCAGGAACCTCCTAGTGTTTGGAACCACAGGAACAATGATGTAGTGTACGAAATTCCTGCTAAGTAGACTCTAGAATGGATCATTGTGGCTAGGGCGGGAGATACCGATACATGCAAAATATATCCACATACTCACAAGATTATCAGCAGAAGGAAGGGATGTCTCCACAACATTCCAGAACATGTCTAAGAGAGAAAAAAAGGCGGGAGATTGTGATTACTATAAGAAATACGACAATAAAAGAGGAGGGAAGGGGGCGAAGATAGACCTCATAAACAACCTAGCAGTAAATTTTCCTGTTACCTAATTGCAGGAAAAATGATGAGGCACTATATGAAGGGAAAATGCACCCTCAACACCATTTCAGTTGCGGAACACTGCCTCTAGGGAACCTAGCTGAACTTGTGTACATTTCTGCTGAATGAACTATTCGACGCTTGTGAAGATAATTACAAAAGAGTCACAGGGTTCATTTACGGCTACCTCATAATGGCGTTTTCGATGTGGAAATGGACTCACCTAGGGGTGAGATAGCTCGTAGAAATCACAAGTGATCAACCAATGGCAATGAAGTTTACACCCTGAAAATCTTGAGAGATCCCAGCACAAAGGCGGTAAATGAAGAGGCGTTCACATTTTGGTACAAGCAGATGGTGGATATAGTGGCGAGGCAACAAAGGGTTCCAAAGAGTTTGTTGGACAAATATTCCTCTCAGATATGGTTTGAGGTCACTCAAAATCAGACATACATCAAGCCCACTTGCATGGATGAAACAATGTTTAAGATGAGGTCGTTAAAGTTTCAGTTTGACGAAAAGGAATTACACACCGAAGTCTATTCATCGTCGGGAGTTGTAATGGAGATCAAAAGCGGAATCCATCACTATTCATTCAAGGGCATGCTGCCAAGAGAAATACTAGGGGAAACACTAGATGAGACATCAAGTAGAGTGTCGCGACTGCAGCTAACACCTTTACTAGCGGAGCTAGACACAAGGGTAAAGGGCTTCAATCGGGTAATTCAAACTCTCACAAGTGCTTCTCCTGTGTTTCTGTCTTTTTAAGAGTTTAATTTTTCAACCTCTGCATCACCTTCCATGGTTGCACCTATCGTCACTACCCTACCATCCACCATGTTTAATTCACCCCCAACAACCATAGTAGTTACGATCCGAAAGAGTAAGGCACCTAAATCGCCTGTAGCTAACCCTAAGGCCAAGAAAGCAAGAGTCATGGTGCCTAGGAAAATAGTTGATCTCACTGAGGAAGATCACACACAACCTATGGATACGGGAGTACCAATTCAAGAGGAGCCAGAGGTGGCCACCCATGTCACCTCCGAGTTACCTGTGTTCAATCCGTTCTCGATTTTGAATATTCAAACCTCATCTCCAACCCACACTCATACCTCTTCACCTCGCACTCACCATTCATCACCTCATACTTCATTCACTTCCAAGGACCACTCCACCCACACTCCATCCACATCAGCAACCATTTTAGACTTAGTAAAGTTACAAAACAAAACAAATGGGGACACCGAGGTAGAAGTTAACTCGAGTATGGCTATGGTACCCGAGGTTAACCAACCTCTGGTGGGACAGGGCACTTTCCTGGACCTATTAGTTTGGGGGGGATATTTTACTACGGACACAACGCCCTCGCCAAAGGAGCTGAACCCTTTTTAGCAGGCCAATTTGATACTGCAGCAGATTTAGCCGACCACGAGTATGAATAACCCAGGAAGACATCTGCCGTAATAGAACCAACCCTCATCATCACATGAGAACTCATCCAGGTCAATAGCCAGCGGTCAACCCCTCAGAGAGAGACCACCAAACAACGATATCTCTGGTGCTGAGAGTATGCAGGCCTGGGGCACAAAACAACTGTACAACTTCATCCAGTGAGTGACACAACAGTCAAAAGGGTTGCACAGTGACCTACAGTAGAGGTTCAAGCAGCAACAACATCAAATCATTGCACTTACTGAAGAGTGCAACAAGCTAAAAGGGGAGAAGGGAAGTCCGTAGGAACAACTGGAGAAGGTAACGAATATTTTCAAGGATCTCTGGCCAACAGTAATGAAACCGGATGACAAGACACCGGAAGACATATCAGCTTGCTCCATAGTTGAACATTTTATCTGTGTGAAGATAACTTGTGCGAATCTTAGTAAGGAAAATCAAGAGCTCAAGAAAGCGCTTGTGACAAGACCGACGTTACCAGATCCTGCTGTCGTATATGCCAAGAAGGTTACCGAGAAGCATAAACAAACAACCGGAATGCAGGAAACCCTGGGGACAATGGTAAGAGAGGCTTACAACCTCCTGAAGCATTTGCACGAGTGTTCTAACTCATTAACTATGAAATCCCAACCAATCTCAGCACAACTGAAACAGAATTCACAAGAAATAAAGGAGGCCATGGATCCCATCGGCATAACCTAGTTATACAATCAAGTGGAGGCACTGGAAACCATGATACAGAAGATAGAGGAGAATTCTGCTACCACAAAGCAAGTCCTCAGAGAGCCGAGGAAACCATTCAAGCATACTATAAAGGAAATACAATAGATGGTTGATGAGGCCAAAATCAAAATTGAAGAAGTATTCAACAAACTGTCGCCCGTTGCAAGAGAAACTGAGGCTGATCGAGTTGCCATAGAAACTGACCAGCTCATTAAGGAATGGAAACAGGAATGGAAACAAGACCCATGCTGCTCTCGGTTTTCCAAAAAAAACTTCGTTTAGGGCCTCAAAACGGCTCCATAATTTTAGGACTCAAAAAACTGCTAAAAATAGTAAGTTCTGTTGCAACTTAAAAACTAAATGAAATGATGGTGGGGGTTCAAATGGAATAGGTGGGTGGCCACCAATATCCACCTGGATCATTAAGTACCCAAAATAGCTCCAGGAGTGCAGGACTCGAAAACCTGCTAAAAATAGTAAGTTGTGCTGAATGTGAAAAGCTGCAAGAATTGATGGTGTCGGTCCAAATGGAATAGGTGGGTGGCCATCGATATTCACCTAGATCATTCCTCCCTCCTTAGGAAGCAATGGTCCCCATTGCATTAAGATGCTCCATGAGATGAGTCATATTTTTTTGAATTGGGTATTATATTTTTTGAAGATGTCATGGACCTGCGGGAAGACATGTTGGATGCGTTTAGTAATTTTGGCATTTTTATTAGCCTCAGACAGTACATGTGTGGATTCTGTATGTGTAGTTGCAGGAGGTATGGAAACATCAGGCGACGGTGCATCAGGGGTTAGATCAATGGAGTTCTTGTCCTGATGGTGTAGAGGAACCTCTGTGAGTGAGGAGAAAATGTCCTTGTATTTCTCCATGACTTTATCCATCTGTTGCAGTCGTGCAGGGGAGCCCTGTTTCAAGGTTATGGCCATAATATTCTTCTTTCTCTGTGAGCGAGTTGTAAGGAAAATAAATTTCTTGGTTTGGGAAACAATCTTACTACGTTGTTTTGCAGTAGTCAAAGAGATGACATGAGGCGGTACTACCTTTGGTATCCTATACAAGTTATTTCCCAAAGTAATAATAACAACACGAGACCTAAACTCATACACAACATATCGCCTCCACAAGTATGGTTGGCCCAATAATACATCACCTACATCACTAGGAGCAACATCACATAATACATCATCCGTGAATGGCTTGATGTTGTACGGAAGGAAACACTGTTGGCGGATGCGGATATCTCTCCCTGGGTGAAGCCACCCTATGGTATATGGTTTTGGGTGTGCTATAGTCGGTAGGCCGAGCCGCTTCACGACCTCTGGTGAAATGAGGTTCTTTTGGCTTCCGCTATCGACAAGGAATTGTAGTGGAGAAACCTTCACCCACATCTGCGAATGGAAGAAGTGCTCCCCCTTGTCTGGATCCTCGGGATCCTCCCTCTAGATCTTGGTGGTGGCAACAATGGCACTAGGATTTGCATCAATGATTTTCTTCCCTTTTTCATTTCCTTTTTCTAGTTCTGACTCAGGATGAGAAAATTCATCTGATTCGGGTGCCTTTAGTTCGGACACCAATGACTGTTTGGCTCGACACTTTTTTGTGCTATGAGTGGGGTTGTTATGAAATTCACACCACTTCCCCATGTCCTTCTTTGGATTTTTGGTGTTGTTCTGAGTCGCCCCGCTTTGGCCTTTCCCCTTGTTTTGTGGTTCGGGGACACCTTTCCCTAGCTTCAAATTCACAGATCCAAAGTCTCGCTTCTTCTGCTTAAATTTCTGCTCGATCTTGGTAGCATAGCGATATGCCATGCCAAGTGATGTAATTTCAAGGAACTCCATTTCCTCTTGAATGTGTTTTTGCAGACATCCATGGTACTTGAGCACCAAATTTCTCTCTGAATCTTTAATACCCAACTTTGTGTGCAGGGTATGGAACAAATTCATCAGTTCGTGCACATCTGGATCCCTTTTCTGCCGCAGCGTGGTCCATTGGATGTATTTGTCCTTATAGCTCCCCACAGGGTAACATTGTTCCTTGATGCTGCCTCGGAATGAATTCCAAGTGGGTGTGGTCGAGAATAGAGAGGGTTCCCCTTCATCCTCTTGCTCACAGTAGGTTTCCCACTAGTCTTTGACATGGGGAGTGGCTTTGAGGAGTGAAAAAATAATCTTTTCTCGGTTGGAGAAATCATGGACCGAGAAATACCCTTCCAGCAAATTCAACCATTTATCTACAACGTCTACATCTATCTATCCTTCAAATATAGGAATGTCAAATTTTACCTGTATCGTGAAGGGAGTGGCACCTCCAGAGTGGTTGTTGGATGCAAATGCGTCGTAGGTGGGCAGTCGTTGAAGGATTTGAGAAAAGTTATCCATCATTGCTTTCCTTTGTTTCTTGAGGGCCTCCTCAAGCAATATTTTGATAGGATCTCCTGCGCCCTCGTCTTTATTTTCTTCTACCATGGGAGTTCGTCGGGGTTTGCGAGGTTGATCTTGCAAGGGTTCAAACAGATCGAGTCTAAACTCCTTGTACCCTGACCGTGTCGGGGACATGAAAAGAAAAATAGAGAAATATTAGACCGCTCTGATACCACTGATCCGGATTTATGCAGGAATGCAATAAAATACACAAATAGACATAAACACAGAGATGCAGCGGAAACAATACTTCATTTCATTAATATCAAAGAACTGAAATATGCTTACAGACATATGGTAATAGAAATAGCTAGGGTGTTGGTAGCGTATCTCTGAAAAGAGATGTGGTGGCTATAGACCTCTGAACTATGTTACAATGAGGCTCGAGGGCCTATTTATTATTGAGAAACAATGGAAAAACTAAAACGTCCAAAAAACCTAACCCTAGGAGATGAAGCGCCAAAATTCTGGGTCCCATTTGGGTAAATTGGTGTTTCAACTTCCCAGGGGCGTAACTTTGGCATCCGATCCCCGTTTGATGCATTTAATAGCTCGTTAGAATGAGAAACATCGGTCCATGGACCCATGTTGCTCCCGGTTTTCCCAAAAAAACGTCGTTTGGGGCCTCAAAACGGCTCTGGAAGTTCAGGACTCGAAAAAATGCTAAAAATAGTAAGTTGTGTTGCAACTTAAAAAATAAACGAATTGATGGTGGGTGTTCAAATGGAATAGGTGGGTTGCCACCAATATCCACCTAGATCATTAAGGCCCTGTTGAAGCCTCAAAAATCGCTACTTCAAACATTGGGGAAAACCACCCAGTCGGGACCTTAGGACAACTAATTTTCTGTTTGGTGTGGTGGCTCCGACTGGATTTATAGGACCAGTTTCCTAATAACTAATGGGTTGGTGATGGAATGATTGAATGAGTAGATGATAGAACTAAAAATGACTGAAATAATCTATCTAATTTAATCTATAACTTATAGATAATTATAAGACTAACCCGGGTGTCAAATATGAATACAACTTCAAGATTGTTTGAATCAAACCAATAACCATGAAAATGTATTATAATTTTAATTGAAATATGCAGTATCAAATAATGATAACTCTGTTTAAGAAATTAAATAGAGTTATAATAACACATTGCATTCATCATTTTATATATCATTTGTACATATTGTGAAAGATAAATATTTCTATACACTCAAAAATGATATGCATAAACAAATATTTGTAAAGCAAGTATATATAAATGATAGAAAATTCAAAAAGAATATCTCATAACATAAGAAAAATAACAGTAAATTGATAGAAATACCAGATTCATCTTGATACTTTTCCTGATGCAATTCAATATTCAGATCCAGTGCTTCAATGTAAAACAAACTCCAAGGTACATACATGCAATTCTTAGAGATATTTTTCCATAAACCATAGGATGTGATCCTTTATAAAAATAAAGTAGTCGATGGAGTGCAAAAATGTAACATCCAAGCCAAAATATTACAAACTCAGGACCTCTTCTCCAATGCACGGAAGGGGTTTAAATAGGAAATTAATAAAACAAAATAACTAAAAATATTGCTACAATCTATCATCGGAAATCTAGAAATAGACTTTCAATATTAAAATGAAACAGATTCATTGATTTTCTCATGCATTTAATGTGCCAAGGTGGAAAATTTTGAGCATATATTTGACCTCTGCTAGATGACTTAGCCTCGAATGTAACTGACCAGTATATGTGGCATCAGAAAACTCTGTAATGATGCAATTAATGGCATTGGAAAGGAATTTGAATTCCATTTGTTGACTGTGTGGCTTGATTAGATATGTCCACATGATATCCCATGAAATTCCTTGAAGTTTGCTGATTTGTTGATTCTTATTGACTAATTCTTTCTTCCACTTAGAATCAGTCTCTTTTACCCTTGGTAATTTACCTGGGATACAATCTAAAATTAAATTGGTGGCATATAAGCTATCATTAACCAATTGTGTTATATTATTCATCATAGTTCTGGCTCTTGATGTGGCTCTTTCTCCTTTGATTAACTGCTTTTCCCATTTAGCAAACATAATTTCTTTGTGCCTTTCCTCAATCCTGGGAAGGTTTTCATTTCTTCCT
The DNA here is from genome assembly GCA_034641835.2 of Pinus albicaulis. NCBI lineage: Eukaryota > Viridiplantae > Streptophyta > Pinopsida > Pinales > Pinaceae > Pinus > Pinus albicaulis. Next base: position 59,726,226 of record CM076569.1, on the reverse strand, counting down.
TGCTCTGAGTCTTGCCATGAAATAAATTTAGAAATTTTTTCATCTGCATCATCAAATTCAAGCCTGAGGCTGACTGCTTCATCTATTAAAGATGATGTTATTTCACACAATGGCTCGGCTTGTGCCATCTTTTGACAGAGTTCATTAAACTGTTGAGATAGTAGTTTATTTATTTCAAGAGCTTCAGTTTTAAATTGATCCAATATAGGATAAACCCTAAATTTGTCCAATCTTGCTTGGAATATTTTTTCTTGCTCAACCTTAGTAGTTTTCTCATTTTTCAATAGGGTTTGTAACTTTGTCACCTCTTTAATTAACTCCTATTGCTTATTCAAAGCTTGTTGATCAATCTTTTTCTTTTCAATGCCAAGTTGCTCTTTCAACTATTTAGATCTGAGCTCTTCATCTTGCAACTTCTGTTCCAACTGCCTAATCTTTTGTTGATTTTCTATTGCTTGTTCCTCCAGCATAGCTATCTGTAAGCCCTTTTGTTTCATAATTTGGGTGACTTTAGAAGCTTTTTCTATAGTGGTTGCACTATAGGCGCCTGCATATTGTGACAATTTGGTGAGATCCTCTAAAGGATTCATCTCAGTATTTTTCCAGACAATGTTCATAAATTCAACTTGTGAGGTTGAAAGTGATTCTTGATATGTTATTCTTCTCTTCCTTTGATTCCTGACAACAAATCTATGCTTAGGAATATAAAAGATATCTAGAGGAGGAATTTATTCTACTTTCAACACAATTTCTTCTGTAGGATGCTCAGGAATGATTTTCATATCTTGATCTTTCAAAATTTCAACTTGAGGATTATTTTGTGATCCTATTTGCTGAGCAAATTGCTCATATTGACTTAGCAAATGGGAGGAAACAATAACTTCAGCAGAATCCACCACTTTCTCAGTGGTCTTTTCTCTTTCAAGTTGATTATTTGGCTTATTACCAATATCTTCTTTTTCTGTCTGTACATTAGCCTTACTTCCTGTGTTTTCTTTCTTAGTATGCACATTGGTCTTAATACCTGTGCTTTCATTTTTTGTCTGAACTGTAGTTTCTTTCTCAATAGGTTCATCTGTTTTGCTGCCATTATTCTCTTTTTGCACATCAGACTTGCCACTTGTGCTTACCTTTTCAGTCTGTACATTACCCTTGCTGGTAGATGGTTCTTTTCCTGCTTTGTTAGCTACATCTTCTTTTTCCTTTTGCTGTGTTTCTATATTTTCAGATTCTTGTAAAGGGATTCTTAACTGGTCAAGAGGAGCTTTCAGTAGTCTCTGACATCTAAATATCATGAATTTATTCATGTCTTCTGTCTGAAACTTGGATTTAGCTAAGTTATAAACTTGGGAAAATTTATCAATAGAAACAAATAAATCATCAAATACATCGGGATCATTTTCAAACCGAGCAATTGAAACTGAAGTTGTGAAATAAAATGCTACTTTTTTCGGGTCATACTGCCTGCCTAGGACTGTTGAGAGCTTAAGATCCCTTATTTTAATGACTTCCTTCTCAGCATGTTTGAAGTCATTAAGAGTATAATTTCCACAGTGAAAGGGAAAAGTAGGCCACATCAGTTTCTTATTATTCTTTAGACACCTTGACATACCTTCCACTATTAACTGATAAGAAATTTCTTGTGCAAACAGTTTGTCAGGAACATATAGGGGTAAAATATGGGGCTCCACAATGCTTCCAAAAACTCTGACATAGGTAAATTTCTCTTCTCCAAACCAGTCACCAATTTAGGATATATCAGTCTTTGCCTTTTTAGAGAGCCAGGGAGGAAATTGGTTAAAAATGGTTTTATAGACATGAATCAGAAAACCGTGACAAATTCTATATACATGATTTTTAAAATCGACCTTCCACAAGAGCTTATGGTAAATATGTATAGGAACAGGATCTTTGGGTGTCCATTTCCAACCTAGAATGGGAAATTCTGAATTGAAACATAGGGCATCTAAAATGTAGGCATAGAAGTAAAACGGGGTCGTATTTCCTGTATCTTTATCCTTTCTATACTCTAGGATTATACTGGCTATCTTGTTTGAAAGGATAATTGACCAGTCCATGATTTCAGAATTCACAGCAGAATGAATTAAGGGTACCATTTGGATTGAGAATCTCGCAGAATTATTGTTTCCAAAAAGCCTACACATCATCGCGGAAGCATAACAATATGGGGGTGAAAGAGACTCTACGGAGTACATACCTGATGATTCATTTTTATGTTTCTCTGGAGCTCTTCTCCATTCTCTAATTGGTTCCTAATGAGTCTCATTGCTTGCAGCGAAATCCTTAATGAATTATTTGTTGTCTAATTTATGAGGGTCTGGAAGATGGTACATTTCCTTTATATCCTCTACTCTGAAAGACCCAAATATTGTTCCCGTAGCTGAAACAAATGTCCTATTTTTTATGGTGACATTGTCAATCACCCACCGAATTATATCATAATAGGGGAAATTGTTTGCCCGAGCTGCAATTCTGTGAAGGAATGAATTTGCAAGGGCTTTAAGAGGAGTCTCAGAATCAAAATCTGAGTCTTCTTCATCTGGTACTGTCACCTTCAATTCAGTAATCTTAGGGTTTTCTCTCTCAATCAAGTTATATACATCTTCCCAAGAGATTTTTCCAATACCCTGGCATGAATTATCTGTTACCAGCTTGATTTTGGCTGGTTTTTATTTTGGTACTATGGGAATAGCAGCAGTCTTTGCAGTGGCAGCAGCCTTTGCTTTCTTAGATCTCTTAGACATTTTGTCGTCTGGTAATGTTTCACTTGCTTGGCAAATGAAAGGATTGGGTATTCTATGGTTCTGCAAATGAGAAAAGCTTTCAGATGCAGTAAAAATTAAGTAAGGAGAACAACTATATGAAAAGATTTATTCGATGATTTCAATTTATTAACTCCATGTTTAAACTTAAATGCCTTGCATGAGAGTCACACTCACGCATTCAAAATAGAATCATTCACCATCATTCATTTGATATTCTATTTAATAATAAACGTACAATCGAAGATTGGCGATTTTGAAATGAGAATATAAAAATTTCCTTTTGAATTTTGCGATTGCGATGAATAAATAACATATGCGTAGTAAAATTTTAAATAAAGACTAAGTATCGATCGCACTGGGGTTTTTCAAAAGGGACAACAAATAACGTTTCATGATCTCTGCCAATTTGCGATTGCGATGATGGTGGGGTCCACCGTATCGGGACATAGAATGAGTGAATATGATGTTTGTTCCTCCGAAATGTGATTGCGATAAATCGCATCGCATCGGAGTTTTGTAATTGACTGAATGAGGGGTTGTCTTTTCGTTTTGCGATTTGCGATTTGCGATGGGTTACATCGCATCGGAGTTTATAAAACAAGTACATTTGATATTGCTCCTTCAAAATGTGATTTGCGATAAATCGCATCACATCGAAGTTTATGAAACAAAATGTGAAACTTTTAAGGTCTTTCTGATTTGCGATTGCGATTACTTTATCACATCAGAGTTTTGCAAAACAAATGTGAAACTTTTAAGAAACTGCCGATTTGCGATTGTGATTACTTTTATCACATCAGACTTATTCAATATGAATACTTTTATGTATTATGTTGATGTGATAAAAGACTTTATATTTCATTGGATCAGAGATTTTCAATGTTGCATTTGTTTATATGCACTTGTGTTTTGCGATATGCGATATATGCTTTTCTAATCAATCAACTTTTTATTATTTTATTCAAAATGATTAGATTTCCTCTAAGTCTTTTATTCCTATTTTAAAAAGAAAGGGGACCTATTTCTAAATAAAATTTATTCTAAAATTTTTGAAATGGGGAGGGTTGTTGTCCCGTACAACAATTGGCGATTCACTGGAAGAAACAATTATCTCTGAAAAATAAAATGAATACTATATTTCTAGTAAGTAAAAAGTTTTTAAAGATAATGAAAACTATCTTAGAGAAATTTTTAAATAAAATTTAACTCCGAAAAAGAATAAAAATCACTTACAATTTCTTTCATTAGAGGAATTTTGAGGTCTAAAATGGACCTTCTAAAGAAAATGTACAATCAAAATTCACTTTATGAGAACCAATCACATTTTAGATGATGACATCATCCCTAATGGTTGAGGTGGCATTGATTGAGTTAAAGGTACTTACTTGTCACATTCTCAATGGTAGATAAAAACTCATGGTTAACCATGGTAGTGCTCTAAGTACTTTTAAAGTCAAAGTAAAGTACTCATAATAAATGTCATTTCACACTTTTTGAATAAAAATATATTATTGTCATTTCATATTTCTTGAAAGAAACAATGCATATCCCTATACATTTATTATATTATATTATATTATTTTTAAATAGTATATTAATTACATGTTATTATACAATTTAAATAATATAAATTTTAATTAATAGCATATAATATAATTAACAATTTATAAATTTATAAATTTATATTGATATTTTATTTTAAGTTATTTAAGTACAAGGGACAAGTGCATTAGTTGTTCAATGATAATGACTTTTTCTTGAAATGCTCATTCTTATTTATAGTCACATCAATACAATTTTTTTATTAATTTTATTTTGGTACAACTTTTGAATTGAATTTAACTATGGTTATATGGATTGTGGTGCAAAAAGTGAATTGAAAATTCATAAATATCATTTTATTGGTTTAGCTATTATTTATTATTTCCTTAGGAGGCCCATTTTAGACCTCAAAATTCCCCTAATGCTAATTCCTCAAAAATAAAAACATTTTTGGGTTTTCTTAAGTCTTGATTGGTTGATAATAATAAAGTAGGGGGCTCATTCAATTTTAGCTTTTGTGTTTTACTCTATTGTCATAGGCATTTTTTTTGCTGCCTGAAAACGTTCATAGTCTCGATAGAGTTACCTTTTAACCATTAACCATTCATTGTCCCATCCAACTAAGATCATAATTCTTTAAAAGATAAATTCATAAGACATTGTATCTTATGTTTTTCTTATTTTTAGTTTAATTTAAAAGCCATTATTCTGGTTTGGTAGCCAGTTGATAACAATTCCATTCACTAGTTGTAATCAAATTGAACAAGCTGGCTTGTGATGAGACCCCTTGTCCTATAATTATAAGCCATTACCCTGTTTTGGTATGCAGTGTTCATAATGTCAGTTTTATTACTTCTTATGATCATGGTAAGTAGGCTCGTGATGAGACCTCTTATCTCTTAATTTTGACATATAATTTATTTAGAATTACATTCTAAAAAATCACAACGTTAATGGATGGGGTGAAATGATTTTATCCTTAAGAATCAATGGATGACAATTTTCAGAGTTTTTTGAATGCTAAAGCTTGAAAAAGTATTTAATTTTTATGGATAACCTTTCTCTGCTTAATAAACTTATAATGATTCACATTTTTCTCAAGGTTTCAAAAGATCATGCAAATATTTTAAACAAATTTTCAAAGTTTAACATTTTATTTTAAACTATCCAAAACTGTAATCATTTCTATAAAAAATATTATTTACATAAAATAAGTATTTATAGTATTTTTCGAAAATATTTTCATATAGTAAATAGTCAATTAAAGACTTATTAACAACCTTATTTACAAAACAAAAAAAAATTGTAGAAAGGAATATGTACATGTAAGAAGGGGTTACCTCCTTAAGAAAATAATTTCTTTAAAATAAGCCCATTGACAGGAAGAGATTCTCTTTCCTGTTAAGTCTTGCAGTAAGAATATATATGAGCCTATTTTTTCAGCAATTTGAAATGGTCCAAGCCACATATTTTGAAATTTGGTATGCTTACCTTTATCTTCATGTTCTTTATCCCATTTCAAAACAAAATCACCAATTTGCAAAGTTTTGGATCCAGTGGAACTTGAATCAAAAGAAGATTTTACAAGCTGTTGATGTTTTTCATGAATAATTTTTTCTTTCTCTCTATCTTATTCTAATTTAAGAATTTGATCAAATCTCAACTGAATAGATGATGAAGGATTCTCTTCAATAAATTGCACTAGAGCTAATAATGGGAGAGCTAGATTTGATGGTATCATAGCTTATTTTCCATAAACTAGATTGAAAGGCGAAGTTCCTATTGAAGCTTTATGAGTAATACGATCAGCCCATAATGCAAAGATTAAAGATTTGTGCCAAATCTTTTGATTTTGATCAATGATATTTTTAATGATTTTGATGAGATTTTTATTAGTAGATTCAGCTAAACCATTACCTTGTGGATAGTAATTTTCTGAATATTTCAATTTAAAACCTCTTTTGATTGCAAATTCCATTATACTATTTCCAGAAAAATAAGATGCATTGTCAAAAACAAGAGCGTTAGGTACACCAAACCTGATAATGATGAATTGATCGATGAAATCAGTGATTGCATCAGAATTGGCTACCTCTAAAGGAATTGCTTCTACCCACTTTGTGAAGTAATCTGTTGTTGTAAGGATGTATCTGTGTTGTTTGGAAGAATCAGGTACTATTTCACCAATAATATCAAGCCCCCATTGCTCAAATGGTTGCTCAATGCTTACTGGTTGCAAAGGAAAAGCTGGCTTCCTTTGTCTTCCACTAGCAGTTTGACAAATCTCTCACTTCCTCATATAATCATGTGTATCTTTGAAAATGGTAGGCCAGTGATATCCAGCATGGATTATTTTTTGAGTTGTGGTATCACCTCCAAAATTTCCACCTGTTGGTCCATCATGTAATTCCTGCAATACCTTTTTTTGCTTCAGTTTTTCCAAGACATCTTAATAGAATTGAATCATAATTTTTTTTGAATAAAACATCATCAATGATTTCATAATTTTTAGCTTTTAATCTCAGAGCACATTTTTTCTTATAGCTAAGATTAGAAGGAGCATATCCATTCTTCAAGTAAAATATCAAATCAACATATTGAGATTCAGAATCTATAACACTTATCTGATTTTCTTGGACAATATTAGCTTGATCTTAATGTTCTGGTATGTTGTGAAATCCTGCTAAAAATCTGCAAAAACCTTGTCCTCTAACAATCTTGGCTGGTTTAATATCAATATCATACTCTTGCAAAGTTGTTACCCAATTAGCTCTCTTTTCTCCTACTTCTTTTTGAATTAACAATTGTCTCACTGCAGAGAATGGGACAATAATTTTTGTGTGTGTCTTTAGGAGAAAAGGTCTAAAATGTTTAATTGATTTAAACACAACGAAGGCTTGTTTTTCTACATCGGAATAATTAGGCTCAGCTCCTTGCAAATTTGAGCTAAAGAAAGAAATTGGTGCTTCTATTTGTTGATCATTAAGTTGTGTTAAAATAGCAGCATAGGATGTTTTAGTAGCCAAGGTATACAAAATAAAATCTTTAGAAAAATCAGGAGTATTCAATGTAGGTGCATTAATGATTTCTTGTTTGATTGTATCAAAGGCTTCCTTCTCTTTATACCCCCATTTGAATACTGAATTTTTCTTAATCATATTCTGCATAGGTAAAACAATTTGATAAAAATCAGGAATGAATCTTTTTACAAAATTGATTTGCCCTAGAAATGATTGCATGGATTTTTTTTATGAAGTAAAAAAATATCAGAAATTTCTTTCACTCTGTCAGGGTCAATATATATATCATCCTTTGACACAACAAAACCTAATAGTTTTCCTTCATTGAGAGCAAAGAAGGATTTCTTTGGATTTAAGGAAATACCCAATCTTCTACATCTTTCAAATATCTGTTTCAGATCATGCAAATGATTGGCTCTTTTCTTTGAAAATACTGTTATGTCATCAAGATAAATAACAACTGATCTATTAATCATACCCTTAAATGCTATATCCATGGCTCTATGGAAAGTAGCTTCTGCATTTATCAGACCAAAAGGCATTTTCTGGTAAGCATAGGTTCCCCTTTTGGTTCTAAAAGTAGTTTTCAGCCTATCATCTGGATGTACCAATATTTGGTTATAGCCTGAAAAACCATCAAGAAAGGACATGAGTTAGAAACCAGCTACTTTTTGAAGTATTTGTTCGATCGTTGGCAATGGGAAGTTATTTTTTTGACATGCCTTGTTTAAATTTCTAAAATCAATGCAGATTCTAATATCTCCATTCTTTTTCCTGACAAGTACCATGTTGGAAACCCAATTATGCCTTACAGGAAAAATGATTTTGAACTTTAAAAGTTTATTGAGTTCTGCCTTGATCTGACTTTCAATACTTGGACGAATTTTTCTTAACTTCTGTTGAACAGGTTTGACATCAGAAAGCATTGGAATTGTTGAATAACAGAAATATCATAAGTTTTCAAGTATTCATAATTCCAAGCAAAAATATCTTTATACCTACTCAAAAGTTTGATGAAAGCAGTTATTTCTTCTGAAGTTAACTCGAGTCCTAGATTAACATTTTGAGGTTTAGAATCAAAGCCAAGATTTACTAATTCAAACTTCAAAGTGAACTTTGAAGTTTAGCATTAGTAACTTTCTTGAATATATCTTTTATATCATATAGGTCCTCAAGTTTAACTACAGATTTAGGAATAGGATTTTCATTACTTTTTGAGGTATTTTGAAGATCATGATCATTTTCATCAATAATTTGTTCATCATAAGATTTCTCTGAAGTCAAGAAATTCAATATATCTTCATCATGATAGAATACTCTCTAGTTTGTGATATTATCGAGAACAGATGGTTGAAAGATTAATTCAACTGAAAATCTATCAGGACTGTAATCTTCAGCAGGGATGAGTTTGGATGCAACATTAGCTAACAAATCAGCTGATGTATTTTGATTCCTAGGGATAGAAAAGATGTTAAATGCTAAAAATTGAGTGGTAAGGTCTTACACAAGGGTTTGATAATGTTTGAAATGACCTGAAAGACAATAGATGGTATTCCTTACTTGTCTTATGACAATTTCAGAATCACCATATACTTTCAAGTATTTGACATTTAATCTTATTGCTTTATAAAGCCCTTGGATCAAGGCTTCATATTCTGCAGTATTGTTTATGCATTCAAATTCTAGTCTACATGATAACATAGTTTTCTCTCCTTCTGGATTAATTAAGATGCATCCTGCTCCTTCTCCATCACTAGATTTTGATCCATCGAAATATAATGACCAAAATAAATACTTATCTACAGGTTTATCTACAGATGTATCAGAAATATTAACAATTCTAGAAGAATCAGATTGTGAAAAATTTTCAATTTGTGAAACAAAATTATTTACAGAAAAGGGTGATTGTGGTGCTGTGAAATTCCCAAGGAATGATTCAGCAGAATAACCTCCAAGGATATTGTTATTAAAAGCTACAGGTTCATTTGCTTGTTCAAATTCTGTTACGGTATGCATCATGTGTTTTTCTCGCTCAACTTTGATTTGATTTGGTTTCCTTTTGTAGGGAAGCCACATATGTGAATAATCAGTTGTGATATAACCATTAAGCTTTGCAGACCAATCCCTGCTCAAGACTAGTCCATAGAATTCAGGAATATCTGCAATCAGAATATCAATTCTTTGGACAATTCTAGGATCAGAAGCTAATCGAATAGTAACTGAATTGATTTCTCCCACAACTTGAACTTTAGAGCGATCTAATTGAACAATGTGAACCGCAAACTTTTGTGGTTCAATATTCAATTTTGCATAGACTAACGTAGGCATTATATTAGAGGATGCTCCTGAATCTATTAAAAAATTATGCAAATTCTTGTAATAGATTTCATAAGTCAAAAGAAAAGGAGTTGTCTGAGAATTTTATCTTTCTCCAATAAGAACATTATCAGTGGCATCTACTTTATCTGGTGGCTTACCTGTTCCTTTAGTTGCTTTGGCAACTACAACACTTGGTAGAGGAGAAATAGGTGTCACATTTAATTCTTTCAGTAGTAGCTTCTGTTGATGTTTAAGTTTGTTGAGTTCATGTAAGGAAATGTTCGCTCTAGTCTTCTTCATGTCTTCAAAAATGTTATAATCCATAGGATCTGATACCATGAAAGTCTTAAATGTTGATGTAGGGGGATTAGAAGATGATGGATGATTTTGAGTGGGTAAGGGAGAAGCTTTCTTTACAGGGGATATGTATTTGGTAATTGGAGTTGTATTTTTCTTCTTAGGAATAGATTGAACAGGTTCCGCTGTAGATTTACTCCTTATACTTATAGGCATGGCTTCTTGTTCACTGTCCGAGTTAGTGAGAATGAAATCCCACATCCCATGTAATTCAGTTATTTCCTCTCTTTCTTCTTCATCTGATACTGGAGGAGTATCTTCTTCTTCTTCCTCTTCTGATTCTGCATTGGAGATTGAATTGGGAGGTTTAGATTCAACTTGATTTCTCTTAAAGCTCCTGAATGGTCTTTTGGTAGAAGTCTCTGCCACTTGCTTTTTAATCTCAACCATCTCATTAGACATGGTTTTGAGAACTTTCTGTAAAATTTCCATGTCATATGGGTCTCTAGGTGTCTTCTTCTTTGAATCATATTTAAAGGTGACTTTCTTAGATTTTCTTTCCTCAATAGCATTTTTCTTATCTAGAGAAATAATCCATTTTTCAACTACAATAGCTTCTTTCATATACTTAGCTAAAGTAGGTTTCGCAGCTCTATCTACAAAAATTTCTATGTTTGAGGGTAAAGCATTTATATACCATTCACTTCTAACTTGCTCACTAGGCTTTGAATCTGTAGGGATTTTATTCAAAATTTTATTGAATCGAGAGTTAAAATCTTTAATGGGTTCTTTGGGTTCTGTCCTCAGATTGGAGAGATCATTGATTAGGGTAGCTATTGATCTATCATCTCCAAATTTGGTCAAGAAATGATCTGAGAAAATATCCCAACTTGTAATAGATCCTGAAGGTAATGAAAAATACCAGGATCCTGTTGCCCCTTGCAAAGTATAGGGGAATAACCTGACTACAACATCTTCATGTTCAACTCCATTCAAATTTACAGCAAGCATAAAATTATTGATTTGTTCTTCAGCTTGTATGTTCAAGTTAGGGCTGAATTTTGGTAATCATTTTTCAGCATGATCTGGTAAATCATGTAAAGGTGCAGGCATATTAACAGCTCCTGGTCTAGCCCATGGTCTTTGTGCTACTTGTTCCATTGTTGGGATAACAATTGATGGATTTGAAGAAACAACTGGGGTTTGAGTAGAGGTTGTTGAAATAACTATGCTCTTCTGGGTTTGAGACTGGGAAGCAGATGAGTGGGTTTGTGATGAAGAAATAATATCACTATCTGATTCCAAGGATATTTTTCTGGTCTTAACTCGACTTGGTAAAGGAAATTCCTTTGGAATAATACCAAACTTTTCACTTTATGACCTAGTGAGAGGTCTGGAAGAAACAATTTTTGAAGTAACACTACCTTTAGATATTTCAGACTCTTCTAATGATAATGAGAACTCTTGGAGTTTATGAACTAGAGCTTATATTTCAGGGGACTCAGGAGGTTGATTATCTGATTGATTTGAGACTTTAGTAGTGGGTGTTTGAATATTTCTATCAATTTCTTCCCTGGTGATTTGAGATGTAGAAGAAATTGAAGAAGGTGATGAGGGTGAATTGCTCTTAGAATGGGCTGTAGATTTGGATTTACTTTCCATTCATAGCTTAGGCCCTCCTTCTAGCGCAAAAAAATTTGAAGCCTCGAAAATCGCTGCTTCAAACATTGGGGGAAAACCACCCAGTCGGGACCTTAGGACAGCTCCTTTTCCGTTTGGTGTGGTGGCTCCGACTAGATTTATAGGACCAATTTCCTAATAACTAATGGGTTGGTGATGGAATGATTGTATGAGTAGATGATAGAACTAAAAATGACTGAAATAATCTATCTAATTTAATCTATAACTTATTGATAATTATAAGACTAACCCAGGTGTCAAATATGAATACAACTTCAAGATTGTTTCAATAAAACCAATAACCATGAAAATGTATTATAATTTTAATTAAAATATGCACTATCAAATAATGATAACTCTGTTTAAGAAAGTAAATAGAGTTATAATAACACATTTCATTCATCATTTTAGATATCATTTGTACATATTTTGAAAGATAAATATTTATATACACTCAAAAATGATATGTATAAAGAAATATTTCTAAATCAAGTATATATAAATGATATAAAATTCAAAAAAATATCTCATAACATAAGAAAAATAACAATAAATTGATAGAAATACCAGATTCATCTTGATACTTTTCATGATGTAATTCAATATTCAGATCCGATGCTTCAATGTAAAACAAACTCCAAGGTACAGAAATGCAATTCTTAGAGATAGTTTGCCATAAACCATAGGATGTGATCCTTTATAAAAATAAATTAGTCGATGGAGTACAAAAATGTAACATCCAAGACAAAATATTACAAACTTAGGACCTCTTCTCCAATGCACAGAAGGGGTTTAAATAGGAAATTAATAAAACAAAATAACTAAAACTATTGCTACAATCTATCATCGGAAATATAGAAATAGAATTGTGATATTAAAATGAAACAGATTCACTGATTTTCTCTTGCATTCAATGTTCCAAGGTGGCAAATTTTGAGCATATCTTTGACCTCTGCTGGATTACTTAGCCTCGAATGTAACTGACCAGTATACGTGGCATCAGAAAACTCTGGAATGATGAAATTAATGGCATTGGAAAGGAATTTGATTGCCATTTTTTGACTGTGTGGCTTGATTAGATATGTCCACATGATATCCCATGAAATTCCTTGAAGTTTGTTGATTTTCTGATTCTTATTGACTAATTCTTGCTTCCACTTAGAATCAGTCTCTTTTACCTTCGGTAATTTACCTGAGATACAATCTGAAATTAAATTGGTGGCATATAAGCTATCATTAACCAACTGTGTTATATTATTATTCATAGTTCTGGCTCTTGATGTGGCTCTTTCTCCTTTGATTAACTGCTTTTCCCATTCAGAAAATATAATTTATGTGTGTCTTTCCTCAATCATGGGAAGGTTTTCATTTCTTCCTTGCTCTGAGTTTTGCCATGAAAGAAATTTAGAAATTTTTTCATTTGCATCATCAAATTCAAGCCTAAGGTTGACTTCTTCATCTATTAAAGATGATGTGATTTCACACAAGGGCTTAGCTTGTGCCATCTTTTGACAGAGTTCATTCAACTGTTGAGACAGTAGTTTATTTATTTCAAGAGTTTCAGTTTTAAATTGATCCAATTTAGGATAATCCCTAAATTTGTCCAATCTTGCTTGGAATATTTTTTCTTGCTCAACCTTAGCAGTTTTCTCATTTTGCAATAGGGTTTGTAACTTTGTCACCTCTTGACTTAACTGTTGTTGCTTATTCAAAGCTTGTTGATCAATCTTTTTCTTTTCAATGCCAAGTTACTCTTTCAACTGTTTAGATCTAAGCTCTTCATCTTGCAACTGTTGTTCCAACTGCATAATATTTTGTTGATTTTCTATTTCTTGTTCCTCCAGCATAGTTATCTGTAAGTCCTTTTGTTTCATCATTTGGGTGACTTCAGAACATTTTTCTATAGTGGCTGCACTATAGGTTCCTGCATATTGTGACAATTTGGTGAGATCCTTTGAAGGATTCATCTCAGTATTTTTCCAGACAATGTTCATAAATTCAACTTGTGAGGTTGAAAGTGATTCTAGATCTGTTCTTCTTCTCTTCCTCTGCTTCCTTACAACAACTCTATGCTTAGGACTATAAAATATATCTAGAGGAGGAATTTCTTCTACTTTCAACACAATTTCTTATGTAGGATGTTCAGGAATTATTTCCATATCTTGATCATTCAGAATTTCAACTTAAGGATTATTTTGTGATCCTATTTGCTGAGCGAATTGCTCATATTGACTTAGCAAATGGGAGGAAACAATAACTTCAGTAGAATCCACCACTTTCTCAGTGGTATTTTCTCTTTCAAGTTGATTATTTTTCTTATTACCATTATCTTCATTTTTTGTCTGTACATTAACCTTACTTCATGTGTTTTCTTTCTCAGTATGCACATTGGTCTTAATACATGTGCTTTCCTTTTTTGTCTGAACTATAGTTTCTTTCTCAATAGGTTCATCTATTTTGCTACCAGTATTCTCTTTTTGCACATCAGGCTTGCCACTTGTGCTTACCTTTTCAGTCTGTACATTACCCTTGCTGGTAGATGGTTATTTTCCTGCTTTGTTAGCTGCATCTTCTTTTTCCTTCTGCTGTGTTTCTATATTTTCAGATTCTTGTAAAGGGATTCTTAATTGGTCAAGAGGAGCTTTTAGTAGTCTCTAACTTCTAAACAACATGAATTTATTCACGTCTTATGTCTAAAACTTGGATTTAGCCAAGTTATAAACTTGGGAAAATTTATCAACAGAAACAAATAAATCATCAAATACATCGGGCTCATGTTCAAACCGAGCGATTGAAACTGAAGTTGTGAAATAAAATGCTACTTTTTTCGGGTCATACTGCCTGCCTGGGACTGTTGAGAGCTTAAGATCCCTTATTTTAATGACTTCCTTCTCAGCATGTTTGAATTCATTAAGAGTATAATTCCCACAGTGAAAGGGAAAATTAGGCCACATTAGTTTCTTATTATTCTTTAGACACATTGACATACCTTCCACTATTAACTGATAAGAAATTTCTTGTGCTAACATTTTTTCAGGAACATATAGGGGTAAAATATGGGGCTCCACAATGCTTCCAAAAACTCTGACATAGGTAAATTTCTCTTCTCCAAAACAGTCACCAATCTGGGATATATAAGTATTTTCCTTTTTAGAGAGCCGGGGAGGAAATTGGTTAAAAATGGTTTGTTAGACAGGAATAAAAAAACCATGACAAATTCTATAGACATGATTTTTAAAATGGACCTTCCACAAGAGCTTATGGTAAATATGTATAGGAACAGGATCTTAGGGGGTCCATTTCCAACCTAGAATGGGAAATTTTGAATTGAAACATAGGGCATCTAAAATGTAGGCACAAAAGTGAAACGAGGTCATATTTCCTGTATCTTTATCCCTTCTATACTCTAGGATTCTATTGGCTATCTTGTCTGAAAGGATAATAGACCAGTCCATGATTTTAGAATTCATAGCAGAATGAATTAAGGGTGTCATTTGGATTGAGAATGTCGTAGAAATATCGTTTCCGAAAAGCATACACATCATCGCGGCAGCATAACAATATGGGGGCAAAAGAGACTCTATGAAGTACATACCCGATGATTCATTTTTATGTTTCTCTGAAGCTCTTCTCCATTTTTTGATTGGTTTCGACTGAGTCCCATTGCTTGCAGCGAAATCCTTAATGAATGCTTTGTTGTAGAATTTCTGAGGGTCTGGAAGATGGTACATTGCCTTTATATCCTCTGCTCTGAAAGACCCAAATATTGTTCCCGCAACTGAAACAAATGTCCTGTTTTTTATGGTAACATTGTCAATCACCCACCGAATTATATCATAATAGGGGAAAATGTTTGCCTGAGCTACAATTCTGTGAAGGAATGAATTTGCAAGGGCTTTAAGAGGAGTCTCAGAATCAGAATCTGAGTCTTCTTCGTCTGGTACTGTCACCTTCACTTCAGTAACCTTAAGGTTTTCTCTTTCAATCAAGTTATATACATCTTCCCAAGAGATTTTTCCAAGACCTTGGCATGAAGTATCTATTACCAGCCTGATTTTGGCTGGTTTTTATTTTGGTACTATGGGAATAGCAGTGGTCTTTGCAGCGGCAATAGCCTTTGCTTTCTTAGATCTCTTAGACATTTTGTTGTCTGGTAATGTTTGACTTGCTCGGCGAATGAAAGGATTGGGTATTCTATGGTTCTGCAAATGAGAAAAGCTTTCAGAGGTAGTAAAAATGAAGTAAGGAGAACATCCATATGAAAATATTTATTCGATGATTTCAATTTATTAACTCTATGTTTAAACTTAAATGCCCTCTGTGAGAGCCACACTCACGCATTCAAAATGGAATCAATCACCATCATTCATTTGATCTTATATTTAATAATAAACGTACAATCGGAGATCGATGATTTTGAAATGAGAATATAAAAATTTCCTTTTGAATTTTGGGATTGCGATGAATAAATAACATATGCGTAGTAAAAATAAAAATAAAGACTAAGTATCGATCGCATCGGGGTTTTTCAAAATGGACAACAAATAAAATTTCATGATGTCCGCCGATTTGCGATTGCGATGATGGTGGGTTCCACCGTATCGGGACATAGAATGAGCGAATATGATGTTTGCTCCTCCCAAATTTAATTGTGATAAATCGCATCGCATCGGATTTTTGTAATTAACTGAATGAGGGGTTGTCTTTTCATTTTACGATTTGCGATTTTCGATGGGTTACATCTCATCAGAGTTTATAAAACAAGTACATGTGATATCGCTCCTTCGAAATGCGATTTGCGATAAATCGCATCGCATCGGAGTTTATGAAACAGAATGTGAAACTTTTAAGGTCTTTCCGATTTGCGATTGCGATTACTTTATCGCATTAGAGTTTTGCAAAACAAATGCGAAACTTTTAAGAAACCGCCGATTTGCGATTGCGATTACTTTTATCACATTGGAATTATTCAATATGGATACTTTTAAGTATTATTTTGATGTGATAAAAGACTTTATATTTCATCGGATCAGAGATTTTCAATGTTGTATTTGTTTATATGCACTTGTGTTTTGCGATATACGATATATGCTTTTCTAGTCAATGAACTTTTTATTGTTTTATTCAAAATGATCGGATTTCCTCTAAGTATTTTATTCCTATTTTAAAAAGAAAGGGGACCTATTTCTAAATGAAATTTATTATAAAATTTTTGAAATGGGGAGGGTTGTTGTACTGTACAACAGGCCCCAAAACGGCTCCAGGGTGCAGGACCCGAAAACCTGCTAAAAATAGTAGGTTGTGCTGAATGTGAAAAGCTGCAAGAATTGATGGTGCCGGTCCAAATGGAATAGGTGGGTGGCCACCGATATCCACCTGGATCAAATTACAAACCAAGAGATACAATATATGTTCACACTGGATTTACATATGGTTATTTACATATTTACAACATGACATTAGAACTTCAAGAGAAATATTTTTTTAGGATGAGTCCATTTACAAGGATTTTCTTTCATCCCTTCCATATTTTGCAAGATAAAGTTAGATGGACCTATTTTATCAACAATTTGAAATGGGCCTAACCATAATTTCTAAAATTTAGTGTGCTTTTCTTTTTTATTCATGGGATTTATCCCATTTTAAAACTAGATCATCGATATATAAATCTTTGTTGCCAACCAAATTATTATAAAACCAATTTTTAATAACAATTTGATGTTTGGAATAAGTTTTATTTTCCTTTTCTCTATCTTCCTTAAGATAAAAATATTGTGCTAATATTTTTTTCAATGCAGAACATGGTTGTTCCTCAATGGACTAGATCAAAGCTAAAGACGGAAAAACAAAATCAGATGGAAGGATATATTCTCTACCTTATAATAAGTAGTATGGAGAGTCTCCTAAATATTATTTGAATGTTATCCTATCAACCCATAGGGCATATATTAAAGCCTTATGCCAATTTTTCTGAATGTTGTCTTTGGTCCTTTTAATAATCCTCAAGAGATTTTTATTTGTAGATTCTACTAATCCATTACCATGAGTGTAATAGTTAGCAGAGTATTTAATTTTAAAACCTATCTTTAGGTCAAACTCGAGTAAATAATTTCTAGAAAAATAAGAAGCATTGTCAAACATCAAGGAGCTTGGGAGACCAAATCTAGTGATTATATGTCGTTTAATGAAATTAATAACTTTCTTAGAATTATTCACTTTCAAGGGAATCTCCTCCACCCATTTTGTGAAATAATATATTGCAGTCAAAATATATCTGTGTTTCTTAGAGGAACGAGGAGCAATATCACCAATTAATTCTAGACGTCATTGTTCAAAAGGTTGTTCAATGTTAATCGGTTTTATGGCAGGGATGCTCTCCTATCTCTTCCTGAAGTTGTTTGACAAACTTTGCATTTGCTAACATAGGAATGATCATCTTTAAAAAATGTTGGCCAATAATAGTTGCATGCGAAATTTTATGTGATGTAGTGTCTCCTCCATAGTTTCCTCCAGAAGTTCCATCATGCATTTCTTGCAAAAACAATTTAGCTTCATCCTTTTCTAAACATCTAAGAGATACTAAATCATATTTTTTTCTAAACAAAACACCATTTACAACTGGTACTTATTTTATTTAAGTCTTAGGGCTCTTTTTTTTTTAGGTTCTAAGTTGGAAGGTGCATGAACATGAGTTATAAAATGAACCAGATCAGAATATTGTGAATAAGAGGTCATGACACATACATGTTGTATGTCCTCTTGCTCATCTAAAACATTTTACGATAAAGAGCTATTAGAACCACTAACTCATTTGGACAAACCTTGTCCCCATATAATATTAGCAGGCTTAATTTCCAATTCATACTCATTTTTTGGTAATTTAATTGATGTTAAATTACTTCATAAATTATCGACTAGGACTTGTAAACCGATGAAGTGTAATTTCACTATTTGTGCTAGGACTTCTTATTAAGTGAATAATGTTCAAATTAGATTAGGATGTTTCATGCACATGATTATATCTAAAAATTATTCAATGCAAAAAGACTACCACTCTTGCAAAAATAAATCACACTTGCATACATTAAATCTTCACACAAACTGAAATTAAATCTAATTCTACTTCACACTTTGACTAGAAAGGAAACTAATTTTAACAATCAAATGAAAATATTATCCACACCAAAAAATTAAAATTAAATCCTTACTAATAGATGTAAAATTAAATTTTAAGTTTGAATTATAAATTTAACACTTGGAAAAACCAAATTTCACACTTTCATACTGATAAATCCTTAAAAACATTCTATCTTTGATTGCAATTTGAAATCAAATTAATTCTACTATAAAATCCTCATGTACACAAGAATCATTTTCTTCATTCACACAACAAATTGATCAAGTCTATGAAATAAAATTCAAATAAAATTAACAAAAAATCTATCTCTATTCATAAACATCTACTGCAAATCAAATCTGAACTGAGAGGTTAATTCTAATGCTATATAACTAAAACGAGAAAATTGAGTTATTAGTTTAAAAAAAAAAAAAATCTTACAGCTCTCAGGGGACCCTCCTGTGAGTTATAATCAAGAAACAATCACATATTATACACACGCATTTGAATGCAATGCATATGGAAATAACAAGTTTGAATTAACAGTGATCAAGAGTGCTTTAAAAAAATAATCAAGCTTGTCTTCATTGTGCCGAGAGGTAGATTTATAACCTCTTTCAAATAATTGTTTAGGGGATTATGAGCCTATCCTACTCGACATAGACTAAAAATATCATAAGATGATATGATATCATGATTTCCTCATGATTTGATATCAGAGAAGAAAATTATGAGGCAAAGTATCTGCTCCATTAATTTCCTCACTCGCCTGGTTCGCCTTCGGCTACTTCTTCATTGGTTGAATTCTCCATTGAATTGGATAATATGGAATCCTTATCATCGATCTGGATCATGGATATAGGAAAAAATCATTATGCTAGTTGTTAGCCACCTTTCCATACATTTTTTTCCTCAGTTGGAGTTTCAAAACCCATAGAACCTTCGACTAAGATGCAAAATTAGTCATTAGCTACAAAATTGTGGCAATTCAGCAGATTATGAAAATACTAAGATAAATAATAAAGAACAATGAAAATATGAAATAAAATATGTTTAAGTAATTTTTGTTGCCAATAACCTTGTAAACTGATGCTCAATTAGAATTATTAAGGTAAAAAGGAAGGATGATGAAGTGCAAGAAGGTTGTAAAAAAGGGACAATTTCAGTATTCAACATTCCCCCACACAGAAGATATTGCATGTCCTCATTCTCAAAATTTCAAAATTTATAACCCTTCTCTGTCACTGATGTGGAACCAATTAGGTAATAAGCCCGAAAATTATTCTCATCATGTCCTAATGACTTACAAAATTTTCAATATAGATTCCTCAGAGTCTGTACATATTTCTGTAACAAGTAACAACCTTCTGAATGATGTTGGCCTCTAGTCTTGTGTATTTTTCACCATAATATGGATCCTGAATTCAAGGGATTTGGTGCCCACCACCCATGTAATCCCTGAAGATAGGGCATTGTTCTTTAGAATGACCCTCCAATCTACACTTCTTACACCATAATTACTCTCTAACTTCTTTACTTTTCTTGATGTCTTGTATCTACAGAGTTAGGTTCATGAGGTGATTCTAAATCTGTTGCATGCCTGCATTAGTATCTCCCATAGGCAAAGCTTCCAATTTCATCGCAATCTCTAGAGATTCGACTCGAGTTCCTATGTTTTGTTGCATCAATGGAAATATGATATGTGGTATCAGCGCAACTATAAACCATTCTTGATGTTACTGCAGATATATGTTGAAGCTTACCTGATCCAATAATAACTTGAATCTCTGATCAAACTCCCAAATAGACTCATTGGGTTTTTGTTTGATCTCTTTCAACTTGGTGATGCACTGTGACGCAGACTTCAACTTCTTAAACTCTCTTACCAGTGCTGTTTTAATATCTGCAAATGTTCTATTCTGATTATTTGAATATTTCATACACCATGTCAATACTCTATCTTGGAGCATCGTAACAAGTTGCGCTTTCTTTATATTCTCATCATTGCGCTACTTCACTGCACATACAACTTCACATAGAAACCAAAACTACTCTGGATCCTCCAATCCAGTTCCTTTGAAAACGGGTAGCTTAATATCATTAGCCATACCTATTCTTGGGGGGCAAGGGGGAGGGGGATGTGGGGTATGAGGGGTAGGGGGAGAGGGAAAGCCAAAAATACCCTGGCTATTACTGGATTCTAGCTTCTGTGAATTCTCAGGCTGGGGGGATAATACTACAAAGTTACCTAGGGGTTATCAGGGTAGCTTTCTTCTCTTTCGCTTTCAGATCCACTCATAAAGGGACTATAATCAGTCTCTATAAAGGTCTTCATCTCTTGTCCATGAGATATCTTTCTGGCATCTATTCTATATCTCTTTCCATTTTTCATTGCACTAGTCTCTTGCTCAGATTTATTCTCTCTTCTTCCAAACATAAGTAAACTAAAAATCTAATTGCATCCGTAAAACTCCATTTTCACACAAAAGAATCTTAATCTAAAGTTTTAGAGATTTTAAATACTTTCCTCACGGTCCTTTGAAAAATCGTTGTTCTGCTTCGCAGTAGGACACCATTGAGTCTATAGAAAAATAGGTAATGAAGCCTCCCAATATGCTATCAATCTAGAACTCGATAGCCCTTGAAATCCTATTTTCAGTGTTCTTGAGTCGCTGTATCAGTTCAGGAGTCCACATTGTAGTTTCTCCACCCTTAAAAAAATTCTTTCTTTCGTTCAACCTCGATATCCACTTGTACATCTCAATAGGAAAAGAACCAAAGAAAACCTCATATTGATCTGTAAAAATATACTTATGTAACTAAGCTTTAGATTTCAGACGAGGGTTTTTGTTTTCTTGATCCGCAAATTCTTGCAATTTCAGGTCTATTCAGTCTTGAATTTCCTTCTTCAATGGGTACCACATCCACATATCCCTCAAATAGATCTCCGTCTTGGAAATAGAACCATTTGTTGTCTTGGTTTGGGTTGACCTAAGTTCGATCTATACTGCGCACCAACAAAACCCTTGATCACTGGCCCTTTCAGCAACAACCTGCAAACAAATCGTAGTCTCACCTGAAGTGACTATGGGAGGATGCAGAACTAGGTTTTTGCAACCTTGAAGGACTAGTATATGTGGTATTTTTATGTTATCTTATTCTTAGAACTTATAAATCACTTTTTGAAATTAGATTAATCACTTAAACATGCCATATAAACCATAAAACATCACTGTGCCGAAGTAAAATTCAACTATAATAACTACTACTATAAAAAAAACAATAAAAATATATACAAATTAATCACATAAGAAGACCAAATTACCGTGGTTCACCCCAATGTAGGTATAATTCCACAAATATTGTTGCTTAATATAAAGAATATTGAACTAAAAATAATTCTTGGCCTGTACACTAAGCTACAGGGTATCTGCGCACTAAGATGCAGACTCTTCTCCGGGCCTCTACACACTCAGCTGCAAAGGCTCTCCTTCACTACAAAATTATAGATCACAATCATTCACCCATTACACTAATATGGATCAAAAATTATCATTCTGATGATTCTCTTCTTATTATTTTAACCTACATATACTATTACATTGTCGGGTTACATCGTCAAAATACCATGGAATCCTTAAAACAAGCAACTATGGTCCCAAAACCATTGATCCCTTACAAAATTGTGCGATTTAAAAAAAGGACGGGATTCGACCCACCCAGAAGCCCTTATGAAACCACATGGTATATTACTTCCTCAAAATACGCTCTACTGCATGCTTCACTACGCACTCCACCCCACAAACTGTAGATTCTTTGCCAAAATCTAGGCCAAGTTGGGCTGTGCCCAACACTCATAAAGCCCAAACGTCATGCCTCTTGAACCTCACTGATTTGTATATATATAGTTGTCTCATTTGTGAGAGCCTATGTGCATTCAATATATACTTTTCTGAGGAAACGAAGCTATAGGAGGAAGAGGACAAGGGTTCGAGACTGTTTTTGTAGTTATTTATCTCCCTTACAGGTCCGATTTTGGAGTAGAGGCTACTTCTTTTCATGAGAGATGATATAATGATGTTTTGGGTATGATTCTTGTGGTAAATCTCTCCTAGAAGCATACTACAATTTATTGGGTCACCTATAGCTAGGCTACATGCCTTAATTACCCAGTTCATGGGCGCAAGAAGCTAAATATGGGAGGTTGCAATCTGTTATGATTGAAGAGAAAGTTGTGTGGTTCATCTATGAGGAATAGAAGAAGGCTAAAGGGAAGTGAGTTGTCGGAGGGAATATTTGAAAGGATGCCACAATAAATAGAAGGTATGATGGGTGTGAATAGGGTGTTGTAAGAAGACAATTTTTGTGCCCTAAACAATGTCTAGAATTGTAGAGAAGAAGATACTAGCTCTTGGAGCATGCAAATAATGCCAAAATTGCAGTTTGATTGGGCCATATTATTGTCTAAGGGAAATGCTATTATATCTTCAATTGGAAATTCATTTTTATTGTACTCTCTCTCTCTCTCTTCTGAAGATTTGATATTAATAATAAGAAGAATTGATAAAGACAATGTTGTGCACATCTCGATAACATCCCAATTTTATCTCGAAATCATGATTTTTTGGCCTAGATAATGTTTGTCAATTTTTACTGATATTTTGATGGTATCTTGATTTTGTCGATGTTTTCCAATATTTTCCTGATTTTTAAGATTTTTTGGTTTTCCAGACCCTTGCCAATTTTATCCTGATGTCAATGTTCACAACATTGGATGATAAAGGGTTTTGCCCATCTTGGGGTTTTTCCCTGGCTTGAGCCATATCCTTGTGTTCCCTTGTCTTGGCTTGCATTTT
This sequence comes from Pinus albicaulis, assembly GCA_034641835.2. NCBI lineage: Eukaryota > Viridiplantae > Streptophyta > Pinopsida > Pinales > Pinaceae > Pinus > Pinus albicaulis. Next base: position 59,702,609 of record CM076569.1, on the reverse strand, counting down.
GCTTCTATTGTCTATATTCTTTCTTTATTTTTTGTCTATATTGAGTTATATGATTGCTTATGGAAATGAAATGGAATGGTAAATGGGATAATATAGATATCTAAAGTAACTGTCCTAATATCATATCATATCTTAAAATTAAAATCTCCTAAACCCAAACTCCATGAATTGATTTTTTTTTTTTTAATCTAAATAGCCAGGGCTAGGAAAATATCCCAATCACACAAGTTCTAGTCTATTCTCATTAAATATTTCATCTAAAGGGCCATAGCCCAAAACTATTAAATCAAAACTTCAAAATTGAGAGATGCACTGCAAATTTGATCTAAACAGTCGGTTCTAGAAAAAAGTTCCCAATTTCCCATTCCATACTGTTTTTAAAAAATATTTCATCTAAATACCATGACCAAAGCTCCTAAACCCAAATTCCATAAATTTTAAAATGCACACCAAATTCTAGCTAAAAATATACACCAAATTCTAGCTAAAAATATAGGACTACAAAAAGCTCCATATCACCCCAATTCTATTTTGTTTTTATACCATATTTCATCTAAACAAACATGAGCTAAAGCACTTAAAGCCAAACTCTTCAAATTTAGATACCTAGTGCAAAGTTTATCTTAACAGTAAGGATAGAAAAACTCCTAATCATCCCATTTTATTTTTTTTGCATAACATGTTGCATAGGAGAAGCCATTCCCTAAAGTTTTAAACCCAATCCCTACAAATTTAGAAATAGATATTACATTTTATCTAAATAGTAGACAGTCAAGGCTTGAAAAACCTCCAATAAACCCAATTTCCTTTTGTTTTATCCGATACAAGTTTTAATAAATGAATACCTTTCTCACTAATGTAGCCTCCTTATCTTTTTCCCTTCTTGTAATATCATCCAACACTGCAGAGAGATTCTATGTTGTGGTTGGTAAATCCCAATTCATTGTTAAAGACCAGCAAAGTAGCAGAGGCACCCACACTCATGACATCTCAGGTTGTAATCACGAAAGGGTTTAAAATGTGCATCAATTCTTTCTACTCTATATCAATTCACTCGTTGGTGATTGTTATCCCACGGTTCTTACAAATCGCTAAATTATGTTGGATAATTCCCATTCCATTTGGATTAGCATAAAATTTTGACTTTTGGGCATGGTAGAAATGTTGTAAGTTGGCTTCTTTTCTGTAGTAATAACTCATGAACATAAGAGAATACAAAAAATATTCAACAGATTATTGCCCATGCTTTCGACTTCATCTTCCTCCATGGAATCCTGAAAATACAACCTCTTGAGTGCCTCGTTGCAATTGTTTAGACGTGTTTTAAAGTTTTGATAGATTCGTTTTGTAGAAAGAAATCACAAAATCACCACGAATGGAGGCACTAAGAATCCATTTTCGTGACTTCAACCAAATGTATCAGATCAAACCCTGGACGCGCCCTTTCTCCTCCTTCCCTTGAAAAACCCTGTAACATGAGGGAAATGGAAATTTTTGATATTCGAAAGACATAAATTCTATGAATTGTACTAGTTGGACTCAAAATCTAAGGACCAATTTGAGAATCAATTTTAAGGGAGATTGGTGAACACAAACCCTACACAATAAAGTTGTTGTTAGTGAAGTAAAAATTTGATTATGGTGGTGTAAGACCTTGCATTAAGGAATGGGTAACAATGGGTTTGGAAAATATGAGAGTTCAAAGGACAAAATGGCCATGGTGGACACAAAAGCTAAAGAGCATGTTGGAAAAGCTTTGAGGAAGTAGAGATAACTAACTAGTGGTGGTTGAACTAGATGTGAGAAAATGAAGAAGGTAAGAAGAAATTATTTTAATGTCCACGAGGCTAAAGATAGCCTATGGGACAGATTACTTCTCCATATAGTTCATGTATTCAACCCTTTTATTGTGAATTCTTACAATAAACACTCCCAACTTCTCGAAAAAATCCTCACTGAATAGATTATCTCAAGAGCTAGCTGCCAGAATATTTGCATAAATTTCCCTACTGTCTTTTAAGGTATTGCATTCTAAAATGATTTTTTTTGTTTCCACTTTTCTGGAAGAAAAAAAAATACATGCTCTTTCCTCCCACACTTATTTTGGCCTTTTCAAACACCTTGTTTCACAACAGAGTTGATGAGCGCAATAAGGAGTTTTAAAACAATATTAGCGAGGAAGGGAGTAGTGAAGTGAGGATGAAAGAGTTGGAGAATTTGAATGGGAAAGGTGACTTTTCCAGTGAATGGTTGCAAAACAAAGTTTTTATGATAAAATATAGCTCAATAAGGAGTAGTAGTCAAGGCACGTCAATGAGGTCTGATGAACACACTGGAGTGGGGTTATGAGAGATATGTAATTACAAACTGATAGCTTGGATGCAATGTATAATGATATTGTGGATGAGAAAGAGTCAAATAAACTAATGGGAAACCATATTCTAAGGCCAATATATGTGTCCCAACTATTTAAGGAGGATGAGAACCTAATAGTGGGAATTACACTAGACAATCGCAAATTTGGCCTTGTACCAACCCCACCCCTTATGTTTCTTAAATAAAATTAGGTAACACTACACGAGCTTGTAAATAATGGTTCAAGTCCACTTGGTAGTCAACTTACTTATGGAGGATCAATAAGAATTAGAGGAAGTAGCCTTAACAATAGGTACAAATTTGAACATTAGGAGTAGAAAAATTGGGATTTTTAGTTATTTAGAGCAAAAAAGAGTTTCATGAGTTTTAGTACCTAGGATCATGTAAGAGAAATAATATTAGAGTGATTTACTATTTAAAAAATTTAGTCATATGAAAATGCTTTGGAAAAAACATAAAGATCCACATACCTCGATATAAAATAAACCCTAAAATTTTCATTCTTAAAATCTCTTATGTAGTTACCTAATGTCATTCGGGCAGATATCACAATTACTTATGTGAGTTATGGTGTGATCATATTTTTCATTCTCTTAAAGGAAATATTTCTAGACATGCACCCCATCAAGCATAAATAATCCTAACATATATGTTTGAAGTAATATAAATCATCCTATGAATATCCTCAAAATAATTCTCAACCATATCGTTGGTAATGGTGTAAGGCTTATATCAAATATGAGCTTCTTATGGGAGTTTGTCAATTTATATTCATGCAAGTCCAACCACAACTCCTCACCAACTTGAAACTTATGTGGAACCCTATGGATTGTATATCTACTTGTACTTGGAGTTGACAAATTTCTACAAAATATCATGAACTCATTGTTGAATTTGTTGGAGACTTTCCTCAAAATTGGTTGCTTTTCATACATCGTTCCAAGTTTCGGAGGTATATTCACGTGTTATTCCATGAATATATCTACATCAATTTGTGTCAATTGTTGGGACCCCAAGCACACTTGAAAATGCTTGTGGCCAATAGAAATATGAAGAGTTATGTCGAATTTCTATTGAAAATATGGAAGGATTTCAACACATGTCTGTGGATGCTCGAAATTTTATACTCTAATGAGATCTACAATCATCCTATTGACTACTACTTTTTGTTTATCAATCTAGGGATGGAAGGCAGTGGATTTGGTCAATCTTGATGTCCATCATGGACCAAAGGTTAAAACAAAAAATACTGAGGAACCTCCTATCCCTGTCAGGAAATATGGCCTTTGGCAACCCAAAATGAACCAAAACATGCTCAAAGAAGAGCTTATGAGTGGATTTGGTTGTGAAAATATTGCAGGGTGTCAAAATTCCCATCCTAAGGAAGCAATGAAAACAACAAAAGCACATTCGTTACCATGCTTGGTTGAGGGAAAACATGACAAAAAATCCATGGGAACTAACTCCAAAGGATTATCTAGAGTAGGAAAATACCTACAATTGGTGTGGATTTCCATTTCCTTTGGTATAATATAATTATTCCATTGCTTACATGCTTCGGAAATAGAATGAAGCTAATTTTCATATGCTGGGTATTTATTAAACCCATCATAGAGTGTCTGGATATGATAGACCATTGAATGTCTATGTCGTGTGAGAAATAAATTGACGACATGAACGATTGGCTCATAGGGTCCCTTATATCACTTGTATGTTTAGAGAGCTGAAGTGACACATTTAAAACAACTAAAATAAACAATTTATTCATATTATTGTAGTACTTGTTAGGTAGTTGTATTTTTGTTTCTAGAATAAATTAGTTATTCAATTTAGTCATTTTTAGTTGTATTACTTATTTTCTAGTTGTATATTTTAACCTGGGACTAAATTAGCCGTTTTTCGTTGGGTCACTTGAGATTTCTCATTTTTGGTAGTATTTCACTTTGAAAAGCTGCGGTGACTAACGTTTTTAGTCACCTAGTCACTAATTTCATCATTTTTTAATCCACCATCCTAATGCATTAAATGATTAATAGTATAGGATGTATGACGAAGTGACACTATATTGATCTCCATCATCCATTGGATCCCATAGTAGATTGATCTCCAACATCCATTGGATCCATAGTAGGATTGCAAACAAGGGAAAATGCAATTCACATTATGCTTGAAACTTCACTATCGCATGCTCTCTTTCTTCTCCTATTAGTAAATTCACTCTACATGAAACAACTTCGTGAACCCTAATTATATGTTAAGAATTGGCACCACAAATTTCTAATTTGGTATCAACTTAGTCCTGGTTACTTTTATACAAGGGTGTTGGACTTTGGGTAACTCTTCTGACCTTCAAAGCATTATCACTTTTCTAGACATTTTTTTGTTCTTCTGAGTATCAAAGGCATCTTGATAGGTTATGGAAGTTCATCCTAGGTAAACCATTGAATCAAATATCCTCTTGGCTTTAAAAGTTGCAAAAACAAAATTTTTACCAATCCATAGCCACAGTCCAATGGTTCATCACTCTTCCATTTACAAAATCCTTGCAAATGGCTGTTGAATTTCCATGACCTTGGATCTAGGTTAGAGTCTTAAAATCACATATGCTACCAAACCAAGAATATCAACCATGAACTACTTTGCATAACGGAAATATAAAGCAATAAATCACATATGCACAAATATACACAATTTTAAAAAAATTGTACAATCACCAATATTCATTATATTAAACCAAAATTTGAATAATACAACAGCCTACGGTATACAAGATACAATGAAAAAATCGATGTCGTATCTTGTCCTACTGGTCCTTCACTTCTGTACTGCTCACTAGTAGTGCCTTAGTCCATCAAGGTCACTACACATCGAGACTCTAGGGGGGCTGCTCCCTAACATTGCTACAAGTCACTTCTATAGAGTGTACACATGCTTATCCAATATGATCTCTGGGTAGGCTTAATTCCCAAGCTCCAACTGCCAGGCTAGTAGCAACTTTAGTCCATCAAAGTGTTTCACTTTGGCACCATACTTCACCCAACCTTCAATTGCTCTTTGTCTCATCAAGATAGCTTGTCTAGGGCTAATTTGGGTAGCCAACACATTTCCCTCCACCAAATCAATGGCTCCCAATACTACGATTATGCTCCTAGGAAGACTCTTGGCCATCACATAATGTCCTCCACATGGCACCAACAGGTTGTAATATCACGATCCAATTTTGGTCAACACTTTTGACCCAAGAAACCTCCACAAAAAATTGCTACAACATTGTTTTCACTACAGCTCCTAAAATTCTGGTTACGGCATGTCCAAAAACCCTTAATCCTCCACAAAATCAACAATTTAAGCCCTCAAGGGTTGCGGCCTACCTTGGAGAGGCACCTAACATGCCACATTTCCCTTTAAAGGCTCTGTCCACCTTAACGTTGCCCTTAAATATCCCACAACTAATTTCTATGGCTCGCGGCCTAACACAACAACTTGCTGCAGTTGCAGCCTCCTCCAAATAAACCCAAAAAACTTCCTAAACAACAATGCAATACCCTTATGCTCCTCATCCTATTTTCCCAACACCTCAGCCCTTGAAAAAACCTTCCTTGGACCTGTTTTGACCCTCAAATAGTCCCTTAACAAATCTGATATCACCTACAACTCCTCGGCCTCCAAGACATACCTCTCCCACGTTGTCTTGAGCAGACTTCTCCATGTTGTTCCTTGACCCTTTCTTGCTACGGCCAAAGCATCATATTTCAAATCTCTTCCTTGGAGGAATGTCACATAAATGGATGCCTATAAAAACATGTATTCACCCTCCTTTTATAGCCTAAATAAGGGCTTCAACGAATAGGTCAAGAGACACATCTATTGGACTAAGTTACATGAAGCCTACATGACTTGAAAACCAATAATTAATTGTAAAATTCAAAAAATCATTTCTCTTTAATGACAACTCAGAATCAGATGATTCTCGTTGCATTATAATTGTCTCTTTGATCACTATCATCCTCATCCATCACATGTAAAAAATCGATCATGGTTTTGGCCCAAACATCGATGGGTACAAAAACCCACATTTGGGTTCCAAGCCCATAAGCTTCCATTGTGGTGAATTTCCCTCCAAACCATGAAACCTAGGGCTTGGAGTACCTCCTGTTAGGGTCCTAAAATAATAGGGATCATAATTTTGAATTGACTATGTTAAGTATTATAATATTGTACATACCTTTGCATTTCTGCAAAAGTTTTCCATATTAAAAAATGAAAAGAGGGTATGTCCTAAAAGAATAATCAAAGGACCAAAGAAAGAAATATTAAAAAGATATAAAATGTGAACCCCATAAAAAGAAGCAAAAAATAAATTTTGAAAGTGTTACACATTCAAATTCTATTACTCTAAGTTTACTTTACTTTTGAAAATAAATTGTGTGTAGTTTGTTCAAAATGCCACAACTCATGATGATCATGCAATCTAATCTTGATGATTCATGCCTTTAAATTTTATGTTATGATAGTTAGTGAATAAAGATCTGACCAAACCATTTAATCTTGGCAGATCAATAGTTAGGTAGAGAATAAAAATGAGCTCATAAGTTTAATTTGAGCCATTGGAAGATATAAGGTTATAAATAAGTTAGTTTTCTTATCAAAAGAAAATAAAAAGGGTCAGCAAGCTCAAATGCACCAAATATAGGAAAGAAAAAATGTTAGGATGAATAAAAGGGTAGGTAGAACACTTTTCAAAATTTATATAAGCAACATTATTCTTATCAAAAATATCTTTCTAACCCCTTCCCATTTCTAACAAAAAAACATTTTCCCTAGTCATTTCCCCCTTATCCTAACCCTTTTTCCCCTCTTAAAAAATCAATTTCCCCTTCCCAGTTATAAAAAATCTCCATCCATTAACCTTTTCCCTTCCTTAATCTAAAAAACATTTTTCTAACCCCTTCCCCTTTTTCCTAAAAAACCTTTTCCCCTTTTTGAAAACCCCCTTCCGCTTGATTAAACTTTATGTTTTCATAAAAGTGCAAAAAACCCACTTTTTCAAAGTCTAAAAGCACAAAAATATTAATCAGGCCCCACTTTATTTTCATTTTGATTTAAACCCCCTGCTTAATACATTTCCTGACCCAACTTTCATTTAACACTCTGCATATCTATTTCCTAACCCCACCTCCTTTTGAAAAATTCATATATCCGCCAGTTGTTCGATCACCACTGAGAAAATCAGACGGCTTACGATCTATTTCACAGTCCCCGACGTTCGATGTTTAAAACCAAGAGGGGGGGTGAAAAATGGGTGGTTTTATCCTCCCGATCCCCTGCCACGTGACATTACCAGGTTTTATCGCACCCCCTAATCCTAAACCACCAAACCACCAGTTTAAAAAATATAAAGTCTTGTTGTCTCGTTGATTTTCCTATTTTGTGAACTTGCGGAAAAGGCCAAAATCACCATTGCCAACTAGAATTGAAGCTTGCTGCTACTAGGACCCCTTCCACAACCAAATAATCCATTATTCCAGGTAATCATAAATACTTGCCAACATAAATTAAGTTGATAAATTAATAAATTGAATCAAAATAGCTTCTAAAAACGTCCAAACTGTAAACCCTCTGCAACCACCCCTATTAGTTTTCGACCATACTCCTCTGGCCCATAAAGACTTTAAATTTAATTGACACTGTGACTGATAGAAATATCTTGGAGCTCCATTGTTGGAGCCATGAAAAGTTTGTTGATAAGGCAGATGATATTCATCTGTGGAACTCTAACCTACCAAAATGCACATTTCCATAGACCTACCAGTTCCCTGAAGTCATCATACTTTTCCAACTCAACTATTTACCAAAGGAAAGAGCCATAGTCACCCCTGAACATCAAATCCTAATTACTATCAATGCTCAATCCATTAACCAAATGTTGTAGATTCCATCAACTAGAGGGAGTGACTTTCTCCGTTGAAACCCTTACTGAGATTTACCTAAAGCTAGATTTTCGTAAAAGGTCTCAAATCTTTCAGACTTTCCTCCCTGAATCAGCTCAAATTCCTAAAAATAACCCACCATACTCTGCTACCATGTTCCCAGAACGAACCAAGCAAATTTTGACCATGTTGTCTTGTATTCTAGGATATTTTACTGATGAGCATGTAGATGAATCCATCCTTGGTTTCCTCTCTATCTTTTTCCTAGGCCAGCCTCCATTTATACTTTTTAACTTTTCCCAATTCCTGGCAGATACTATGCATGATCAACTGATCAAACTTCTAGAAGGAGTGTTCAAATACTCCTTAGTATTATTTCATTTTTTCATATATTTTTAGTCAGAAAGGTTTACAGTCAACCTACAAAAACTGGACACAGAGGGTAATCCCTAGTCTGTTATATTTTGTACATCCTTAATCAGAAAGGATTCCAGTGAATTTAGTTTCAAATACTTTATTGATTATTTTGTACACCCAGTGGTTAATATGCTTAGCAACAACATTCAACCCAGAATTAGTGATGAAATCATAAAATTTCTACATTTATCTGACTAGATCAAGACAAGAGACTGGTATTTATACTAGAATCACACATAGATCAGAGTCTATGGAAGCCAACTAGTCCCTTACAAGCTTCCCAAATACCTCCCAATGAGGATATTTTTCTTAGAGTACATTAGAAAGATCTTAAATTATAATGAGATAAATTTCCTTTCTACCAAAAAGAAAACCCAGTTCAAGATAAAAATCCAACTAGGGCCTTTTATATGCAATAGTAGGAATGATGGAAAGGAAGCAGACAGATGCCTACAAGAGTTAAAGTTCAACAACGGTTTCAAATGGTCATATGAACCCTTGGGTATCATAAGAAAATTAAGAGTTAAGTCTAAACTCACCCCTTTCATCCATGAATCTAAGCCTGAGATTGAGAAATATTCCAACCAGTCAGAGTGGTTGGAAAACACTCTACAGGAGGTGGAGGAGCAACTTGATACTAGTTCCATCTTTCTTACTCCAGACTCACATGATAGGAATTCAAAAAGGTCTAGAGAAGAAGGCTCTTACTCAGTAGAAGCTATGTCTGATAGTAAATTCAAGCTTATTTACAAAAATAAAACAAAGCTAAATCCAGTAATAGAGTAGGAAGAGACAATTGAAACAGAGATTGTTATCAGGGATGATGCACCCACAACACATACAAAAGAAACACCTCTACCATAATCTTCCAGCGCCATAATCATTCAGAAGAAAAATAGTGCAGAGATTTCAACATCTAGCGAGCCAGTTGAGAAGGAAAAGGATATCATTGAGAAATATAAAGATATTAAAATAAAAAATGAAGCATTGAAGGCTGTTAAATATGCACAATACTAGAAGCAAAATCCTAGTGATCAGAATAGGTTTCTTTCATCTTTTGACCTCAAGACAAGGAAAATGCAGATGAAATTCCTACAGCCGAAGGTACAGTCCTCCAAAACTTCAGGAAACTATAAAAATACAAGCTTTAAATTTCATGCCAAGGATGTGAATCCAATTGACCAAATTGAAATCCACAAGCAAGCAAGAGAGATGATGTATTCAACCATGACACATAAAGCTCTAAGTGTCTAGAAGTTACATAATTCCCTAGAAAATATACAGCCACAGTTAAAGCTATAGAGAGCTTCATCACAAGCAAAAGATAACAAGATTAAATCACTAGACGATTTGGTAATTGAAGTTGGCTATAATACAATTGAAATTAAGGCAACAGAAGAACTTATAAAAAAGAAAAATGAAGACATAGTTGCACTTAAGAAACAATTAAAATTACGAACTATTGAGCATCCACAAACCAAGGAGGTTTTGGAGACAGACAATCAAAAGGATGAGATGATGAATTTAATCATCTAGTTGACAGCTCAACTAAGGAAATGGAGATAGATATGGATAAAATTGTACAAGAAAAACAAGCTAGCATGGAACCATTTCCCATTATTTCTATTACCCTAGTATCTACATCAGCACCTGTATCTACATCATCACTTGTAACTACATCAGCTCCAGTAACTACATCAACACCAGCATCAGCAATACCTATAGCCCATCCCACTGATGAGGCTAGAAAATTAATCAAAGAAATGGAAGATATGTCCATTTAGACTACAGAGATTAATAAGCTCAAGGAACAAGTAAAGAGCTTAGAAGATTGAAAGAAATTGGCAGAAGTAATGCATCAAGCTGAAGTACAGAAAGCCAATAAATTGAATGACAGAATCCACAAGCTAGAGAAGAAGTTGTCACTAAAAGAGCCTTTAGCCCAAGAAAAACAAAAATTGTGGGCCAATATAATTAACTTAGTTAATGATATTTGGCCTTTTATACAGATTATATTTGAGCATAATGACTTAGTGAGGGAAGCTGGTGAGGCAATTCAGAAAGTCAAAGCCAATCTTGGAAACAAACCAGAGGAAGCCTCTGAAATAATCAAATTCCTGAATTCTAAAAATAAATATGAATTGGAAGAGCTTAGGATAGATGACAAAACATAGACTATCTTAGACGTAAAGAAAGTGATTTCCAAAAGAAATCTAATGATATAGCTTGAGAAGAAATTTCAAACCATGGAACTCGTAGTAAACATGTTTTTAAACAAGTTTGATGTATTGAGACAGAAGGGTTTGCCTAATCCTCTAGTAATAAATGAAAAACTCATGCAACATGAGGATTATGACAAGAATTTAAGGGAAATAGCCAAAGAAACATCCTACATTTTCTCAATGAAGAGCATTCCCACAAGCAAGGTGCTCCTTCAAACTCTAGAAAACTTCTTTTACCTCCAGCATGAGGTAAATCACCTTTTTGTAAATAAGCCTACATTTGCCAAATATTCAGAGGCATATGATATTTACTGCAAGATGATGAAATTCAAAATCCTAGATGAAGAAACATGGGAGAAATGGTGTGATTTCCTATAAAGGGTGAAAGAAAAATATGGATGAAAGAAAAAATAGGTAACAACAATCAAAGAATCAGGGCCAGATATCAGTCAGTTGAAAGGTGTCACTATCTTTTTGCATAAAGATATTTTATTTTTCTAAAATAAATCCTAGTCAGTTGATAAGATATTTTTTGTAATTTTTTGTATAAATACTTCATCATTCGAAGTATCAAGTGTGGATTTATAAATATTTCCGTAGCTGACTGATCTCTTGCCTGAGGGTTATTGTACCAATTCCATTTGACAAACAGAACAAGTTATAAAGAAACTTCTTTACATTATTCATGTGTTGAGTTATCTAAGTAAAGTATAAATTTCAATTGTTCATGTTCTCTTTCTAAGTATTCCATAAACTTATATGTGTTCTAAATTTGAATGTTATAACAGAAGTATTACTGCATAATTTGCTTAAACATTACACTCTGCTTTTAAGTGTTATACATTTATATGTTTTCTTCTTAATTTCCCTTTGATCCCGATTGAATTCTTCATCCTTCTTCATTATCTAGTTTAAGGAATTCTTAATTTCTCCTTGATCTCGATTGAAAAATCACTTCACTATTCAGCCTTGAGATCTAATAATTCTCACCTATCTTGCCCTGTAAAACTTTCTTTATAATTTTATTTTGTTCTATTTTCAAAGTATATTGACTCCATAGCCTAATGGAAAATGGAAAAGCACATATTCATCTAAATTATTAATTCCACCAATCAATCAAAACCAATCCAAGTTAAGCATACATAACTAGCCTAAAATCCCTAAAATAAACAAAGTTAAATCATATAGAGAGAGCCCTCTTTGAGTTTAGGAAGGCTAGAGCCTAAGCTCCAAAATTAGGTTTGTAGTTACCTCTGATATTTCTTTTTAATGCTTGAACAACCTTTGGAAATTTTGGAGTGATAACATAGTGGCGACCATACTAGGGATAAATCAGTCCCTAGTTAAAATAAATCTTAAAGAAAACAAATTTTCACATTTTTCACATTAAGGTTTAAAAGGTTGTTTGAATTTATCATAGTAAGTTAAAATTTTGGCTTCTAAAAAAAAATATTATACAAGGGATCATCTTGATCCATAGCCTACTACAATTGTTGATGATCCTGATAGAATTTTAAGAAAACCTAAAAAAGTAGAGAGTCAAGGAAGTAGTAGTGAGTTAATCAAAGAAAATTCACTTCCTAAGGAGTTATCAAGCATACAGGGTATTCAATTTGATTTATCATTTGAGCATTCTTTATTTCATACCAAACCTGAAAACTGAGTCCATGATATTGTAATAGATCCCAATTTTATTCAATTTATTGAATTAAAGAAGGATACTATACAACTTGATTTAGATCAACAGGTTCTAGATACTTTTGACAAACTTGATGTTTTAATCTCAACATTGATAAAAGATATAGACGAAGCCTATTTTCAACAGTCAGTTGAAATATTTGCCCTAATTGCTGCTACCCTAAGCTTTCTACAATATCTTCAGAAATTGTAAATACAGCTTCATTTAGTTCTACCTCACCTATAATATCCACCATAGTTCATTCCACAAAACCATTCATACCTAAACTTCCTCTCCAACCTAACGTTTCGAGTTCATATTAAAGCACCACTACTTTACCTCCCAGACAAGCTAAAGGCCTAGCCATGGCAGCCAGATTTTCCCCTTTGGCCTTACAGGCCCCTTTACATTCCATGCCACAAGATTACCAGAGTAAAATTTTCCAGTTTGATGGTACTGGTCAATATACTTCTCAACAACATGTAGATAAAATGACAGATTATTTTGAGTTACATGAATTTGATTAGGCTGATGTACAAATGAGATTATTTTCACAAACACTAGTAGGAGATGTTAAAAAATAGTTTAAATCCTTACCTGCTAACCATATTTCTGATTTAGCTACTTTCCACCAATTGTTTATAAATAGATGGGAAAGAAAGAAAAACCCACTCCAAATATTATCTGAATATGAGAATATTAGGAGATTTCCTAATGAATCTGTTCAGGATTACTGTACTAGGTTTAACAACATTTACAATGTAATTCCAGTGAATATCAAACCTCCACCAGGTTTGGCCCTAGTTAAATTTCTAGATGGTTTTGACGCTGACATGTATTATCAGCTAAGAGAAAGAAACCCTGCAACTTTAGAACAGATGCAGAGTGATGCAATTAGTGTAGAAGCTGACTTACTAGCTAAAATGATGCAGGGGCATTAGACACTAGCCAGCAATGTAGGAGGTTTTTTCCACATGTTGTGGCTAGGGGAGTTCGAATTCATCGAATTGTAACAGCTAGGTGTCAATATCTCAGCTGACTGTTTCATTTAGACTAGTTAGAGTCCATAGAAGTCGAATAGGTTTGGATTCGATCTATCTGTCTTGTTTCAGTTAATTGAATAATTGTAATTAGGCTTTTGGTTTTCCTAAACGGTCCTCGCAGAGGAACCGAACAGACAAATGTTTATGTATATAAATTTAATCCCTCGGATGTATTAAAGGAGAAGGAGGAGGAAAGGAGAGATTTCTGCAATAAAACTCTGTGTATTGAGCAATTGCTTCCGGTTGAATATACTTCAAGTCCTGTTGATTTCCAAACTATCTGAATTTATAATTGTGAAGAATTTTGTTTAACTGTGAAGTGATTGAACTCCGTATATATATAAAATTTGTCGAATCGAATGGTCCCACAGGCTCCATGACCCCTCTGTCTACTGTTCCCTAAATTTGTTCGTCAACTCTATTGGTGGAAGCGAAATCCCGCCGGAAGATAATTACAACAGTTTTGCTGTTAGTTGGAAATCTTACCCGAGGTTAGAACTAGGTCAGTGAGTTCAAAGGGCAGTGTAACCCGACTTGAACCATGGTTAACCCTATCCGAAACCGTGAGCGGATTTGCGGAAGCGGATTTCCCATATCACACCGCTTTTGCGGGTTGAGTGGTATTCCCAGAATTGGAGCGATTCCATAGAGCCTTCGACACATGGCATAGGACGGAATTCGAAAACCGCCTTTCAATGCGCGCCATCGCGCGTTAATGTTCGACCAAGGAGATCGAGCGATATTGTTGAACGTCGTCGATATGGAGGGGAGCCATCGAACGGTGGTCGGTTGATGAAGGTGCGCGGACGATAACCAAGGTACGGCGTGCATTTGATTGGGCTATTGATCGTAGAAGTGGGGCCCGATGTGAGGGTTTATTATACAGTCATTTGTTGAAGAAATAGAGTGTCGGTATTAATACAAAATCTTGAATGTTTGACATTGGTTATAAGGTATGGCTTACATGGATAATGGAATTCCCACGATTGAATGTGGGACCGGAGTATATTAAGGTGCCCTTTTGTAACCAGTGTGGGATTTATATAACGCGCGAAGGATTAAACCTTGATTAAAATGTTGGAGATAAAAATATAAGCCAGGAGATACAATTTATCATATCAAAAGTTGTTGAATGTATTTATTTACCAATTTTCTCCAAAATTGATAAATAAAATTGCCAAGAAATTAAAGAACCACGTGGGGGTAAACTAAGGGAAATGTTGACAGAGCGATTGTAGCAAACCAGCTCTCCTTAGGGGTCCGAATTCAGTTTTTTGTTGTCATAAAAGAGCTAGGATGAGGAATGAAAGGAGAGCGACCACTAAGGAAGAATCTTCCATTTCAGATGTTAAGATAGATAGTTTAGCCAAAAATTTAGAAAGACAAATGGATAGACTAGAGATCATGGAAAGAAAACCTTAGTGGGAAAATCAACAAGGTCCCCAATTTAGAAATCCCAACTATATGAAAAGTCCTAATACTAGTAAATCAATAGAATTTGTACTCGATCAACAGATTAGACCACCTTTCCAGGAAAATTATGCTGAAAGTTCACAACAACATGAAGAAGACCAGGACACCCAGATAAACCTGATGGGATTAAACAATGAAGATGTCATTTTTCTTACCCAGGAAGAAAAAGAGTTGTACATGTTACAACAATTACAATTAGAGTCAGGAGAGTCCTTTAACTACAAACAAGGCTATGAATATGCTATCTACGAAGTTCATAAATAGTATAGCCTTAGAAGAAAAAAGAACACAACAGTTCCTATTAAGAAATTGGTCCACACCCAAACTAAGAAAACAATAGAAGCTCATGTGACCAAAATTCTACAAATTCTCCCTAGAGAAACTCATAATGCTTCTAGCCCAAATATTGTAGAAATCTCATCAACTACTACTCAAACCGTTCCAGACAAGGAAATTGAAAAAAAAAAAGTTGACACACAAACTGAATTAACAAGTGTTGATAAAGAAGACAAAAACACACAAACCAAAATTGGTAAAGATGAAATGATTAAATTAGGCAAAACTCAAATGCCATTCAATATCAAAATTGAGATAACCAAATTAAGAATACCAGTTCCTTTAACATAGCTGGTGAAAAATGACTCATACAAGGCGCAAATTACTAAAACTCTAAACATAGGTGAAGGCGAAGATGCTATCAACCTCAATGATGATCAACCTGAGTTATTAATTGGTCCTGAAGTAAATGGAAAACATAAACAAGGGGATGTCCCTCCATTCTATATTAGCTTAAACATTCATGATACAAACTTACATAATGCTATGTTGGATTCAAGAGCATCCCATAACTTAATGCCTAAAGTAGTCATGGAAAAATTAAACTTAGACATCACCAGACCCTACAAGGACCTGTTCTCCTTTGATTCTAGTCAAGTCAAATGCCTTGGAATGATAAAATACCTATGTGTAAATATAGTCTATTTCCTAGCAAAGAGTATTGTTATGGATATAATAGTTGCTAATATCCCTCCCAAATATGGTATGTTATTATCTCGCTCATGGGGAGAAAAATTACAGAGATCACTATAATTAGACATGTCATATGCTACCATTTCTATATTTTGTCAGAAAAGGAAGCTATATAGAGAAAACTTGATGAAATTCATGGTAAGTATTTTAGAAGGACCACAAAATTACCCTATATATTCCATGCATTTTGATCTGGACTCATTTATCTTATGTAATTCAGACAATGACAAAGATAAAATCAGAACTGTAGAAGAGAAACACAAAGAAGTTGATAGTGAAAATATAACTCATGAAAATATGTGGCATTATATTTTGATGGCTCTGTAAATAGATTTGGAGCAGGAGCTAGAGTATGGATCTATAATTTAGAAAATGATCATTTAGAAGGACATGCTTATAGATTAAATTTCAAATGCACTAACAACATGGAAAAATATGAGGCATTAGTGCTAGGTCTTCAAATCGTAATAAAACTTGGGGCTAAAAGAGTTTCCATCATGGGAGACTTAGAACTCAATATAAAACAAGTCAAGGGAGAGTACATTACTAATATCCCTAGACTTAGGTGTTACAAAGAAACCATCCTAGACTTGATAAGATGTTTCCTTGAGACTGACTTTGCTGTCATTCCAAGAAAGCAGAATATGCAAGCACATAGCTTAGCCACTTTTTCCAACACATGTAGGTTACCCTTTTAGCCAAATCATCAGTACACAGTTGAGGTAAGACATAGACCAACCATACCTGATAATTTAACGTATTGGCAATTTTTTTCATAAGACAATCAAATTCTTGATTTTATGATTTCTAAAGGAGAATTTCAAAATGGAAATATAGACACTGTTGTACATTAGATTATACCATAAATAATTAAATAGATTTAAATTATGTAAATACGATAGAACCAACTAGATTCACTAAACTAGAAATAGAATAAATAGAAACAGTAGAAATTGAGGAATTAATCAATGATGAATGAGAAGTTTTAAATGCCAAAGACAACATTTTTCCTAAGGTATTAGCCCCACTAGAAGACCTATTTGAATCCAATGATGTAGCTAGAAAACCTAAAATGGAGCCTGTAAGGTCATATATAGAGGAATGCAACATAGGAACAAAGGAAAATCCCAAGCTTATCAAGATATCTAAGACATTACCTCCAACTGAAAAAATGAAGTACATTAGCTTGTTTAAAGAGTTCCAAGACATATTTTCCTGGAATTATGAAGACCTCAAGTCTTATGATACTAGCATTATCCAGCATAAGATACCGATTAAAGAAAATAAGAAGCCCTTTAAACAAAATCTAAGGAGAATTAACCCTGTTCTTATGCCATTAATAGATAAATAAGTTAAAAGGATGTACGATGCTCAAATCATAGCACCCATCAAATATTCTGATTAGGTCTCTAATTTAGTCACCAGTAGAAAGAAAACATGAGAAATCAGACTCTATGTTTATTTCAGAAACTTGAACAAAGTATCATTGAAGGATAACTATCCCCTCCCTAAAATGGACCGCATTCTCCAGAGGGTAGTAGGGTCATCCAGAATTTCATTACTTGATGGATTTTCTGGGTACAACCAAATCCTATTCCAACATGAAGATCAAGCTAAGACTCCATTCACCACTCCTTGGAGAATTTTATGGTACTTGAAAAATTCCCTTTGGACTGATGAATGTTGGACCAAAATTCCAAAATGCCATGGACATAGCCTTTGCAAAGGAAATCCATGACTTTTTAGTCATTTACCTAGATGATATCACAATGTTTTCCAAGGAAAATAATGAATATCTAGATCATCTAAGGAAAGTATTCATAAAATGAAAAAAGTTTGGCATATCCTTAAATCCTAAAAAGTCACTTTTTGGATTAGAAGAAGGGAAAATTATGGGACACATCATTTCAAAAGAGGGCATTAGAATTGATC
Organism: Pinus albicaulis; assembly: GCA_034641835.2. Lineage (NCBI taxonomy): Eukaryota > Viridiplantae > Streptophyta > Pinopsida > Pinales > Pinaceae > Pinus > Pinus albicaulis. The sequence goes on along the minus strand of CM076569.1, from coordinate 59,684,509 downwards.
CAGGTAGAATCACTACTACATTTGGCGGAAATTCTGACACTTGGTTCCGATGATTTTGACCAAATGTCGGAAATTTCCCCAAATTTTTTCCATCCCGCCCGAAACTGTCACTATACCGGCGTTTATAGAAAAGTGTTGCAATAACGACACTTAGACAAAGTGTCGCAATTGCGACACTATGGCCGAAAGCGTCGCTATTGCGACGGCTGCCTCCAAATGTCGCAAGTGCGACACAATGTCTAAGTGTTGCAATTGCGACGTTTGGAGGCACCCGTCGCAATAGCGACGCTTTGTCCGCCGTCGGTATAACGACACTTATATGCGTGCTACATAAAAATACGAAACTTATATGTGCGCTACATAAAAATGATTTTACTGTTTCGTATCCGTCGCAATAGCTACATTAACATCTGATATCACGCGCACATTTTCCCTCCGCTCTTGCAGAATAGCATTCGCCCTCAGCTCTTGCAGAACAGCATTCGCCCTCAGCTCTTGCAGAACAGCATTCGCCCTCAGCTCTTGCAAAATGGTAAGTTCTTACTGCAGGCCCTTCCTCCTATAGTAGGGTTGACTCTATTTGGGTTTTTTTTGTCAATTCCATTGGATTGTGTTAGGTTGTAGGGTTCTCTCTAGATGTCAAGAATCAAGATTCAATACCCTCTATTATCTTCATCACCCAATACAAGATTTAAATTTTTCCCAAAGAAATGCTTATTAATTTGTCAGCCATTATTTATCCCTGCTTTAAAAACCCTACATTTAAATGAAAACAAGCATTGCATTTCAACTACAAAACTCTATTAGTGTTCAAATGTACATGTGTGCTACATTAACGTCTGATATCACGCGCGAATTCGCCCTCCACTCTTGCAGAACCACATTCGCCCTCAGCATTCGCCCTTAGCTCTTGTAGAACAGAATTCGCCCTCAGCATTCGCCCTGAGATCTTGCAGAACAGAATTCACCCTACATTCGCCCTCAGCTCTTGTAGAACAGCATTCACCCTGCATTCACCCTCATCTCTTATAGAACAGCATTCACCCTCAGCTCTTGCAGAACAACATTCGCCCTCAGCTCTTGCAAAATGGTAATTTCTTACTGCAGGGCCTTCCTCCTATAGTAGGGTTGAATCTATTTGGGTTTTTTTGGTCAATTCCATTGGATTGTGTTAGGCTGTAGGGTTCTCTCTAGATGCAAGAATAAAGATTCAATACCCTCTATTATCTTCATCACCCAATACAAGATTTAAATTTTTCCCAAAGAAACGCTTATTAATTTGGCAGCCATTATTTCTCCCTGCTTTAAAAACCCTACACTTAAATTAAAACAATAATTGCATTTCAACTACAAAAATCTATTTGTGTTCAAATGTACATGTGTGCATCACTTGTGTAGGGTATTCCTTTTCCACTTTCACATTATCCAAGAATGTGTGCAGTATAGTTCATATTTTTTGTGATTTAGATTATCTTGAAAAAGGAAAGGTAAATTATTTTCCATGGAAAAAGAAGGTTTTCCCTTTTTACTACTGGAAATGGTACAAAAAAGTTCCATTTCTACCCGAAACTCCTATGAAACAGGAACCAAATAAAGGCCATGTCCTCAATGGACATCATTTGGTTTTGAAAATGGCCATTGCACCGTGTTGTTTCTTATATTACATCACGATAGTTTCTTAGGTCATTTCTTGTTTCTTGAGATGAAAAACAACCAAAGAAATTGTGAAGATCCTTTCGAGAAATAAATGACCATTTCTCAATCATATCTCAACTATTTTTTATTTTATTTAGTGGTTGATTACTTTGAGAGAAATTTGACACTTTTATAAGGAATATAACATTAAAAAAAAATGGGAAGGAATTGATGAGGTAGATGACCTTTAGTTGTTGTCAATTAAGAATTGATAATACACGATGCATGTTTTGTACTACAAACTAGATTCCTTCCTGGAGTTAGGACACAGAGTATTGAATCAAATTTGTAGTTTCTAACTTCTTGTATTGGTTCATCAATCTTGAAATTTAGACATTGCATGTCTTCATTGCTTCATGTTTGAATAATTTGCATCATATCATACAATAGGAAATTAGGAATTATGATTATTATTACTTTATGGATCTATTAAGTTAATTTTAAGTTTGCATGGTTTAGTGTGAAATTATTCTTGTGTGCCCCTAGGCCCAGGTGAAGGAATGCCAAGGACTGAGAACCCTAGTTTTTAAATGGTATTGTTTCTTAAACCCAAAAACCCCTCAACATCACTTCTTATTAGTTCTTAACAATAGTGTTGTAAATAATTTGAGAATTGATATAGCCAAATCTCGCACTTCTCAAGATAAAGTCCTAAAGCTAAAGTGTGATACCATGTGTAATTCAATAGCCCCATTGTCACCTCACCAACCTCTTTTCACTTTGGGCTAGCTCTCCTCCAACTCAAGGGGGGTTCTCCCTAGTAGATGTTAGGGATCTAATGACCCAACCAAAACAAGTCAAGAGCCCCCTAACTCTTTCTTTTTACTACTATCAATCAAAATATTGAACAATAGGGTCAGACATGCATCCTGAAGATAAAATTGCCAGGGTATTTTTGGGTAATTTCAAAGGGAAAGTCCCCAAACACATATAATAAAGGAATTATAACGTGATTTCAAACATTAAATATCAACAAAATCATTTAAAGGATATTGAAAGGAAAAAGGTGATGGAAGATAGAAAGTGCCTTACTTAAATGCTCTAAGGATTTTTCAATAGTTGCTCCAAAACCTTCACTTCAAGGCCCTTCAAGATCATCTCCAACAATGCTATACCATCAGCTTCAACAATTTTGATCCAAAAATGTCCTCAAGGTCTTCACAACAAGTTTACTAGAAGTTGCTCCAAAAATATATTCAATAAGGTCTTCATTGTCAACTCGTCTCTTGTTTGGGTGCCTTAATGTGCAATGACATGTTTCAAGGACTGAATTCAATGTAAGGCATATTTGAAACTCTAACTCTGTCTTCCGGTGTCTTATTAGAAATTATTTCAGTTTTCATTTTGTGTTTTCAAGTTAGATATTGTTTTCAAGTTTAATTTACATTTATAATTTTATTGCAATGTGGCAGACTGATCAAAGTAGTGCAGGAACAACCCCGAGACGGGATGATCGTAGAAAGAGGCCAGCGGAAGAACATGTAAAGTGCCAGCATTGCTCTATCTTCAGGTATTTTAGTTATTTACATAAGTGAAATAATATTAATTTTGTTCAAATATGCAGACACCTAGCCATGGTATGCCTGATGATTCCCTCTTTGAGGAAGAGATTTCTTCATCCCTATCTCCAGTGTTCTTGTTGCGAAAAAAAGGCACGAGATGCAAGGTCGAAATTTCATACTTTGATAGACGCGCCTCAAACACCTGAAACAGAAGAGAAGATAAAACAACTTATGACCCAGCTAGAAATATATCAGGTAATAATAAAAAGTCAAAAGGATATTTTTTTTGTTCTGCATGAGATGAATTGTGATAGTTTGATTTTTAATTTTTATATTGACTAAACTAACAAAAATTTCTTTTGTATGTAGCATTTTCTGGCACTTGCTGAACCCGGTGTTGGTGGTAGTGGGACACAAGGGCAAGATATTTCCCAACAACCCTCTCGTACACCTTCTACTCCTTTAGGTTCCAGCCAAGAAACACACCCTGCCCAAGCAGACACCCAGCCAACCGCTGAACGTGTTGGCAATGATGAGGCTGATATGGCCAACTACATTATTGCGTTTCCTGGAGCTACACGTGTCAGCTCCACAGGGACCATTAATGGCACGTTTTTTGTGAATGATGAAGGTGTCCCTATAAAGCATGTACAACTCCCAGGTAAATTTTAATATTTTAACTATTTCATGTACTTTATCTAAAACATATTTATCATGATTTTCGTTTTTAAATTAATGATAATATCTTTCTTTTTTTCTGTGTAGGAAACAATGAGTTCTACAGGTTTCTGGAGAGCCATGTGTAGGTAATTTTTGGCCCAACCATACGCACAGGGTGGAATTCCCAGAATTCCAACCTAAAAAAAAAATTCTAGATTATCCAGAAGCCCTTTTTGGCATCGGCACATTTGACAGAATAGCGGTGGCTCGGGTAGCCAGCAAATATTTGAAATATACCAGGGACACCTATAGGACACAATTGCAATTTAACCCTAGATATGAGCGTCCTCTCACAGTTCTAGGGAGTGAGTGGAGAGCACTCATCCATGACGGAAAAGAGAAAAGGGCAAAGAAAGAAGGAAAAATGCCAACTGGACCCGCAAGGTAAATTACAACTTTAATTCGATAGCTTTAATTTTCTCTATGTCTAAAATAAAAGTGTGCTACGTCATATCTGACTTCAATCTTTTGATGCTAGGTTGCCTAACACCTCAAAGGAAACCAAAGCTAGGATTGAAAAAAAGGGCCATCACAAGCTAGGCCAAGGCGGCTACTTGAAATTAGCCGCAAGAATTGTAATTAAGTAGCTAAACATCTTATAATTAATTGTATCGCCTTCCAACGTTTTTGTAATCCTATCAAATATGATTAAAAATACACAATCATATGCAATGTAGGGTGATGACTTCGGAACAGAAACTATAGAGGAAGATAAAAATATCACTTTCCATTTCAGCTATCAAGCCGTAGTTGAACGTCGCAGAAGCTTGGGGCAGGTCCCAAGATCCAGAATGCTTGATAAGGTAAAAAATTAACCTTTCAATATGTTTGTTTTCGTCCATAAATTTAATTTCTAACAAATTTGTTTAAATCAGGGGAGCATCACTACCGATGAGACAAATAACCCAGTTTTAGAGCCAGATGTAGATGATCCTCACGTGCAACCTGATCATTGTAGTGGGGACCAGGGCGACAATGCTACTATCAGTGAGGGCCGTGACGGTAATTAATTTCCACTTATAATTTTTTCTAATTATACCTTGATGGTTGTCCTTATAATGTTTTTTTTTTAATGACAGAGAATGTTTCCCTTGAGGATCTTACCACCAGAGAGGAAGACAGGACAATAGTCCCAACAGCGACAACTGGTGCACCAGGTAAATCATCTCATTGCAATTTTTTTTATTAATATTACCGAACTAGTTCAATGATATTTAAAAACTGACAATTAAAATTTAATATTATCTATTTTTGTAAGCGATGCCCTGTCACTGGATGAGACCAGACATTGTGACTACGCAACTAGGTCAGCGGCAACAACTGGTGCACCAGGTAAATAATCTCATTGCAATTTTTTTATTAATATTACTGAACTAGTTCAATGATATTTAAAAACTGAAAATTAAAATTTAATATTATCTGTTTTTGTAGGCGATGCCCCGTCATTGGATGAGACCATACATCGTGACTACGCAACTAGGTCAGCGGCGGAAACTGGTGCACCAGGTAAATAATGTCATTGCAATTTTTTTTAATAATATTACCGAACTAGTTCAATGATATTTAAAAACGGACAATTAAAATTTAATATTATCTGTCTTTGTAGGCAATGCCCCGTCACTGGATGAGACCAGAGATCGTGACTACACAACTAGGTCAGCAGTGCGGGTTGAAAGGCACGAAACAGGAGTAGAGCACGATGATATTGATGATGTAATTAGGAGCTTTAGAAATAGGAAGAAGAAAAAGAAAATTTGATAATGTAAAATATTGTATTATTATAAGACAAACGTTACCATACTTGGAACATTTTTTGTGTTATATAAAAAACTCATTTATCATACTATTTTTATGTGAAGCATTAATTGCAATGTTTCCTTGCGTACTTTTTGTTGAATTTTTTTTTTATTAGTTATTGAATATTTTTTTTTATGCTCATGAAAGTAAAAAATGAAATATAGATTGGGTATTGAGGAATTGAGAGTGATGTGAGGAGGAGGGAGGGGGAGGGGCCATAAGAGCTTCCACCTTCACGTGGTTGGCCCTGTTTAGTAGAGAATAATTTATTGGAGCAATTTAATCTTGGAGCAAACCTCCCTCAATCTAGCGTAGCAACAAAAAATTCATTGTTGACTTAGTTGCTACTCTTTCAGATCGTGGGAGGCTTGTTCCAAGTTCACGCGACTCCAATAAATTGTTCTTGAAACGAAGAAGAGCTTATTCAGGTATGTTTTGACATTTTCAACATATGTTCTAACATTATCATAAGAATGCATCTTAGAGTAAAAAATACTACATCAATTACTTGTATTTATTGTATAGATAATGATGGATTTTGATTGACTTGGCAGTGCAGGTACAAATCCTCTTGCATCATGAGCAATACAACTTTTCAACCAGGGTCATGTCCAAGATATTTTTGCTTGTGCGCTTGACCAAGTTCGTAATGTCACATTTTGTAAGTTCCTTTATAGTTCATAATTCAATATTAAGCTTGTTCATGATTATTATCTAGGTTTTTTGTATGTGTTTTTTCATCTATTTGATTGTAAGCAACTCTGCATGTTTCCTGTTGTTCACTATGATTTCTCCCATTACCACTCCCAGGATGAATCTGACTTTATTGTTACATAGGTTGCTTTATTGTTACTATGATTTCTCCATTTACGATTTCATAGGTTACATCATGTAAAGTTGTCAATCTCGGGTTGGTGATGAGCTTTAGTTCTCCAGATTTGGGGCTTTTATGATATTTTCTCCCTCATGTCATTCCTGCATCACCTCGTTGTTTGAGCATGCCAATTGTCTACCACTTGTACCAATTGGCACATGTCAATCTCTGAGTGGTGCCACATTTCACCTATTTTCAGTGAGAGTTTAGGATTTCTCTAACATAGCTTCAGAAATCCGATTCAGTGCCTACTTGAATATCGTCACATAATAATCATGGTTTGGATTGATGAGCATGTTCTGAATCGTTGGTTGATGCATAAGAACCACCCATATATTCATCTTGAGATATTTCAGAAGTTTTCTCGGGTTTCCTTTTTCACCGTTTCTAGTGGGTGGGATGGTGTGGGGTGATCCATCAATACTGGTGCTCTTGTAGTAGGGAATTTGTTTTTGGGGATATAATGGAGAATTTGATGTAGATATCCCATTGGATGCATTCATAGATGGGCACGAGAGGTCAAGAATTTAAATTAAAAATATGCAACCTCTAGCATGGCAACTTGAAGGCCGCGAGAGACACTGGTTAAAGATTGTTTTGTGCTGGCCTTAATATAGTCGTGATTTCTTTCTATTATCTTAATTCAAATATATAGTCCGGTCTCATTAAAAAGAGGATTGTGGTTGTATTTCTCTTTGGTTGTTTCTCTCTTAATGCTCCAGAAGTTACCAAAAGTTGCGATAGTTGTTTAGTTTGCCTGTTACAACTTAAAAGAGGTTTTTAGCAATGGGAGTCATGTTTTTTAAGGTTCATACTAATATGAAGATATTGTAATTCTATATTCAGGATAAGAGAAGATGGCCTCTGCTTTAGGTAGTATGACAACAATTACCACATCTACCTCATTGGGTAACAATGGAAAGGGGAAGAAGTTGGGTGCAATGTTTGATAATTATGGCAGACAATTGTCTTCTCTTTCAGTTTTTTCACCCATTTCCTTTAATCGCTCAAGAAGAAGAGGGACTCTGAGATTACGAAACAGAGAGAAGGTAGTTAATACAAGAGATATGGAAAAGGAGTTGTACTTCAACAAGGATGGCTCAGTGAAAAAAAAATTACAGGTCAGAGAAAAAATTATGTTTAAAGGAAGGTCACCTGCACGTGAAACTTCACTGCGATGGATCTTTCCTTGTCCACTTATATTTGATTTTAATGTGTTATTTTAATTTTTCATGGAGGGTTGTTTTGGCATATGGTCTAGCATTCAGTTGCACACTTACTAAAAGCATTATCAATTTGTCTTGCAGGCGGTGTGAACAAACTTGCTAATCTTGTTGGAGTCACCCTTGGGGCGAGGGGCAAAATGTTGTCTTGGAGAGCAAGCATGGTTCTCTGGAAATAGTTAATGATGGTGTGACAGTAGCTAAGGAGGTAATTTGTAGATGTGTGCTTTGGTTTTCTTTTTAATGTTGTATTAGTTCCCCCTCTTAAATGTCTTAGATTTGGTAGGCATAATTTGAAAACTCAAAGGTGAAAGGAAACATATTTGTTACCTAGTGGTCTACTTGGCCTATGGACTAGCCACATTATAGTAATGCATAAAGATTTTCACAACAATAAAAGGAAAGGGTTATGGCTGAGTAAAATTTTATTTTTATTGACAGTGTAATGAAATTTATCTCAATGTTATGGTTTTGGCCTTTTTATTGGTTGAATTAGAGGACCCAGTTGAAAATATTGGGGCCAAGTTGGTAAGGCAAGCTGCGGCAAAGAAAAATGATTTAGCTGGGGATGGAACCACAACATCTGTTGTTCTTGCACATGTTGGAATATTGAAAAATTCCAGAACAATGAATGGAGAATAAATCTCCCTTCTTTTAACACAGAGAAAATAAACATTTCTTTGACAGGAGACAGAGTTTCAATACTTTGAAAACAAACTTCTACTCCCTTCAATAACTCAAAAAAAAATTATTACACTTCTTCCTCACTGAGAGGGATTACAAAATTATGACTGCTACAAAACGCAGTGCATAAAACCAACTCATTGTCTATTCAAAACAAACATACTCTATCTCTAAAACACTCTGCTATGTTTTTCACTTTCGCACTGTTGTGCATACACACTTAAAAAGTTACACTCGGTCTTTCACTTTTTACACATTGTTGTGTAATAAAAAATTTACGTACTGTCTATAAAAAAAACTACCAAGATTTTTTGTCCTTTTTATTTTTATATTCCGTAACATATAAAACATATTATAATAAACCCTCTTTTAAAAAAAATAAAATTAAAACTAAATTCTATGGCCCACCTTTCATTTCGCATATGATATATATATAATATATGTTTAAAACATATGTATATATTAAAGCATACATAAAATTAAATTATCAAAACATTAAAGAACCCTTTCCGTCGGACTTCAAAAGTCTGAATAGATTGAATTCAAACCAAATTCGCGTTCCAAAATGGGATGCTGACGTCTGCCTAATTTGTAACGCGAATTCTCAATCCAATGTGCCTTATAAAAAATTCGGGTCCGGTTTTCAGGTTTTTAGATTCCCTTCAATTTCATGCGATCCAATATTAATGCTCCACGTGTCCTCCTTTTGAATTTACAAAACTGGGGGGTAAATTTCTGTTTGTTTAATTTCTGGTTGGTGAATTGCGTTAATGCTGGTTGTTGTGTTTAAATACAATCTTGTACAGAAATATGGTTGCAACCGTCTACAAAAAAAACTTGTAGGAATTTTAAATGCTGAATTAAATTTCTGGATGGCGTGCAAGCAACCTCCAAAAAAAAATGTTACTGTTGCATCCGTCCTTCTGCTACAGCAGTTGAAGTTAAAATTCAACAGCACAGGGTTTAATAAGTGAGGGTGTAAAGGTAACTTTTTGTCGATAGTACTGGAATAAGATCATCTATTCATTTTTGTAGGGTCTTCTCGTGTTTCGTTTTTTATTTTTGGGTTGGGCTTACTGAGTCTAAGATAGTTTTTGAGTGAAAAAATTTCTATCAGGTATTAAAAAATTTTGGTTCTTTTGTCAAAATTTATGAGCTTGTTAGGAAATACAAAACTGACAATGGTTGTATCTTAAATTTGTGGAAAATAATTTGAAATGAAACCTTTTGTTTAGGTTGTTGCAGCAGGTGCAAACCCCATTCAAATTACTAGGGGCATTGACAAGACAATAAAGGCCCTTGTTTCGGAACTCAAAATTTTGTCAAAGGAGGTAAACGCTTGCCTTTTGAGTAGGCTAGTTTTCCTTTTTGCTGATGGTTTGGTGTATCTAATTGAATTAGTTTCCTAAGGTATTTTTGGTTGCAAACTCCTTTTCATTTTTCATATAGTATTGGCCTTGTGGAATACATTTGATTGTGTGGTCTTGTTAGATCTACAAAATTTGTAGTTGTTTAGTCTTATGGTCGAGGTGCACTTTTATTATGGAAATAGTTGATGCAATATTGTCATTTAATCCTTACTGCAGGGTAGCATGTTGAGAAGTTTCTTGTGAAACATTTGGTATTCAAAATGACAATTGATCCTATATAGCATCATGCACTTGACTTCAAAATTCATATTCAAAGTGTGCCAGACAATTCTTGCAAAATTTCAAATATTTATGTTGTTTTAAACCATTATCTTTTTCATTTATTGGATGCTGAAAATGTGAAAAAGACTTTGGTATGAAACCAACTGGTGAATAATTTCCAGCAAAACAACCACTTCCAAGACATGATTTAGAAGTAGAACATATGTACTTATGAAGCATAGAAAGATATCCTTGATGCATTGTCAATGTTTGGCTAGGGTTATTTTTGGAGAAAATAACTCCTATTCCTAGAATAGTGATCTTCAATACAGGTAAATGCCAGAGAAGAGAGATCATCGTGTGACATAAACCTATTAACAAAAGTGAACAGGGAATGATTATTAATTATGGCATACTAAGTTGTCAGTGATTTTGACTATTTGTCTTTAACATGTAAAAATGTTAAATCCCAAACTTACATCATCATGGTTTGGCATCATGAGCTTGACTAATTGTCCACCATGCTCAGAATTTCATTGTTGTCTTCATATCTATAAGCAATGTTTCAAATAATAATAATAAATTTCTATAAGAAAAATCCAGACCTTCATGTTGTTGCTCCTTGTGAGACAAAGTCAAAATTGCATTACACAATCTGACACATAAGAATCTCCTATATCCCGATGGTATGTATCCAAATTCTTATAATAGTGTCTTCAAGACTTATGTTGACATTTCCAATGAGATATTTAAGCAATGAAAGATGGAGCCTTCTTCATTGTTGTATATGTAACAGTCTTTTATTAATATAAAAATTGATGGTTTTGTCTTTCTGAAAATGAAATGTAAAAATAATTTATTGTGGTCAATTGAAAAGTTTTTTTTTAAAGCTTTTCATTATGGAAGGGAAACATAGATATATGCCCTTCTAATTGAAATTCAGACCTGCCCTTCAAATTTGATCACTGTGTGGGACCTTAACAAACAATAAAACTATTCCGCCGTGCGTTATATAAAACATATAACAAAACCTTTGTCAAAACTTCAAACGAACCCTTTAGCCATGGGTATTTCATCACGAATTGATCATTTTACCATGTACCTTCTTCTAGAGGAATATTCTTCCACTTGATTAGGTACTTCATAATGGTTATATGTCAAAGAGATACGTAATGTTTATCTATAACTTTTTGTGGTTCAAGAATCAACTTTCATTCTTCATCTAATTTTGGAAGTTCTATTTACATTGGCATATTTTTTCCCAAAACCTTTTTTAGGCAAGATACATGAAAAACCTTATGAATTCAAGAAGAAGGAAAATATAACTTCTATACCACTTGTGCAATCCTATGAATAATTATTTTGGGCCATAACATTTTTGAGCTAATTCTTTATTCTTCTTTTTCTTGAATGAAGATTGCTTATAATGCTATAATCTAAAAAATACCCAATTACCCTCCTCAAATCATCTTTCACTTCAATGTTGTTCCCCTTGTTGTTTTATCATGTTTCATGTCATTTGAAGGTTTTCCATAATAATTTTCAAAGTTTCTTTAGTATTTTCCATATGTGACTCTGTTTCCTATACTTTGGACTTATCTTGCAAAAAGTATGAGATACTAGGAGTTGGATATCCATAAAAGGCCTTAAATGGGGAAATTTTAGTAGATGTGTGATAGGTAGTATCATATTACCATTCTTCCTTGACGAACCCACTTCATCCATTAAGATTGCTTTTCTAAAGAGTAACATTGTATATAACCTTAAAAACATTTGTTAACTATTTTTGTTTGACCATTTGATTGTGTTTGATATGTAGAACTCATGGCAACTAGTGTTTCTCCACTCATATTAAATAATTATTTCCAAAAGTTTCTTGTTACTATTACTTTAGGAAAACCATGAAGACTATGAATTTCTTTCACGGACACTTCTGCCACTTGGCTTTTTGTTTATGTACTTTGAGCTCTACAAAAAAAATCTACAAAATTTGTCTATATAAATGACCACAAAAATGTATTACTTACCTTTATATTTCAGTAACCCTGTAATAAAGTCTATTGATATATCTTCTAGTCTTTGAATATGTATGTGGAATGGTTGAAGTAACCCTAGAGATTTTACTATCTCTCTTTTATTTATTTATGCAAACCTGACCTTCTCTTACAAAATTTTGAATATATTTCTTCATTCCTTCCAAAAATATATTTTTTGATCCTTTGAGATGTTTTAAGGAACCCTACGTCCTACCATCAGAGAGACATGGGACTCCCTTAATATTTGTTTATTCAAATATGCTTGCGTGCATAAAAATATTCTACATTTGCATCAAAGTATATCTCTCTTTCACTCCCAATGCTCCATAGAGTTCATCCCATCCTTTATAAATTTTAGTTTTTGTTTAGTACTATTGTCATTTTTCCATTATGGCAAGCTTCTTCTAGCCACCTAGGAATAGAAATGTAATTGGATATAAATTTGAGGCCTCTTCTGTTTTAGAAAGAGCATCATGTACTAAATTTTCCTTACCCTTTTTGCAGATTATCTCAAAATTAAAACTTTGCATTTTTTCTCCTCATTTTTGTTAATCTTCTAATGAAAATCATAGCTTCAAAAAATACTTTATGCTATCATGGTATATCTTGAATTTAAAGTACCTCCCAATGATATACTATCCCCATTTTTATTGCATGTAATATTGCTTCCATTTATTTTTCATACGTAGATTTCACCAAATATTTTCTTTGAATTCCTTGCTTTTAAAAGCCAATGATATCCCTTATCGTGTTAATGTTACGTAAATTCCTTGTCCTAGTGCCTCACACTCTACTATGAATGTTTTACCAAAAGTAGGTGCAACCGATGTTGGTGTAGAAGACATGGCATCCATTAAAAGAGAGAATGCCAAAGTAGCCTCATCATTCCATATAAATGATATTTTCTTCAAGAGATATGTGAGTGGACTTGAAATGCATGTATAATTCTTAACAAATTATCAATAATATCATGTAAGTCTAAAAAATCTTCTAAGAACCTTGATTTTCTTAGGAATAGGTCATTTTGTAATAGCTTGCATCTTTGGAGGCTCCAACTTCACTCCTTCCTTTAAAACAATATGAACCAAATACTCGAATTCTTATTTCCCAAAAGCACATTTGGATATTTTTACATAAAAATGATTGTTCTCAATAATTTATATAACTTTTCCACATGTTTAGTGTGGTATTCCCATGATTTATTATAAATATGTATATTATCAAAGAAAACCAACACAAATTTTATAAGATGGGATCAAACAAAATTGTTCTTAAGTCGAGCCCGCCGGACTTCAAACGGCGATAAACCATAATTCAAACCAAATTCGCGTTCCAAAATAGCCTGCTCACGTCGGCCAATTTTGTGACACGAAAACCAAATGAATTCCACCCTAATATTTTTTGGGTCCGAAGCTGGGCTGGCGTACGAAGGGAGAGTTGTGACGTGAATTTCTTATCCAATTCACCCTAATCTTTTTCGGGTCCAGATTTCCACTGCGCGAGCGGCCCAAACAAAGATCTACTCCAATCAATTTCTGCCACGTGTCCTCAATCAAAACTTTCCCTGCTCCCGGCTGTGGGTGCATTTGATGGCGTTTAAGGTGATGGGACATGGATGTGGCAATTTCATATCAATCGTATTAAGTTTTAACGTTGTTCAATTAAGTTCCAAGGTTTTCACATCAAATCCGCATTAATTAAGTTTTAACACTGTTCAAGATCGGACCTCCACTCCTGTTAGCGATTCTGCATGCTCCAATATGATCCGGCCTTCGACTCTCATTAATGATCAGAGATTAATTATGATGGGCGTCCTTCGAATGCATTGCAGTCGGGTCGATAAAATGGCATTTTGCTATGGTTTTTCAGACGAGCCGGTTGCTAGGTTACACTGCCTGCTCACTGTGCCTGCTGAACTGCTGCTTAAACCTTGCTACATATCTGCATTTCTCTCGGTCTCGTTTGTGTATGTCTTCCTCTGTTTCTTGGAATTATACTTCTCCATCTCCTCTTGTGCCCACTTCTAGTGAGACTGCACCCATGCCTCGCCTGCGTCAAAGGATGCATTGCCACAAGGGGAGCACTAGAGGTCAACCCCTGCGTGCTCCCTTCAGCCCCTCAATCGAGTCATCTTACGTCCAGTCCAGTGATTATTACGCAGGTCTCTATCCAAATACTAGGAGTGGGCGGGGTCAGGTTGTAGGATCTGGACACCATATGGATTCCCATGCTCCTCGTTTCCCCACCGATAGTTCACCTTCTCCCATGACGCGCACTGCGCAATTTTCCTTTAATTGCTCTCTCAACCGCCCACGAATCACAGCTTTAGTCACTGTGGTTTTCTGCGAGGAGGCCCAAACGGAGGAAGAATGCACCCGCCCGGCAGGTCTGAGCTCGGAAAAAGCCGGCCAGCATTCGGGCCTTCAGGAGGGGAGTCGTGGCATGAATGTGGAGGTAGCACCTAGCGATCCTGAACCTTCCGAAGGATGGTGCTGAATCGTTGAGGAGCCGAAGGATTAGTTTGGTTAATTTTTTTTCTTGCTTCGCGGCCTACTTAATTGGGCTACTTTTAGATTATTTTACTGTGTTGGACCTTTGTAATATTTTTGAATTCTGTAAATTAAACGTTCAAGACTGGTTTCCCCGTAAGAGGGAAGTCTTCTTAATTTTTTGATTTTTTGATGACAAACTTGCCATGAGTCTGGGCAATGATTTTGACTTCGGTGTAATTTTATTCCCACTGTTAATAGGTTAAATTTAATTAGAAAAAAAAATGTTGCCCTGTTTCTATTTTAAACCTGTTTTTTGAAATACAGATCCATGTTTATATGGTCTACGTATTATACTCTTTCTCTATATATCTACAAGAACCTTTTTGCTATGAACAGGGTGGATGTTGTAGCAGGCTACTAATGGAAACAAGTGACCTGAACCTTACATCTCGGATGCAACAAATGGTTACCAATTTTGGAATCAAGCGAGCCTGGGTTTCTGCAGATGGTTTTTATTTCAGGGAACAAGTGAGCCAGAACATACAATCGACCCTGGGTTTATACATATTTTTTCTCTATCATGGATGCTTTTTGTGTGAGGTGTATATCAACAGTACATGTCTCTGCACATTTCCTGTATCCGCTTTATGATACTATTTTATGTGTTGACAGGTTATCACTCTGCCTTCAAAACTAGCGATGTTGGTTTATTGATATGGTCTGATAGTATTTTTATATTTTGGACATATCACACTCCTCACATGATTATCGTTTTTCTCTGTTCAAGGATTTTGGGTACTTTAATTTGTATTTGGAAAAATGGATGTTGGTACTCTATCTGTTGCTTTACTATTCTACATACTACTATTTCACTTTCTTATAGATGCCTCGGGCATATTTGGATGCTTTCTCAGATTTTTCGATAATCTCCATGTGGACCGTTACTGGGTTTTATATCATGTCCCTGTATGTGACATGGTATTTTTTTATCATTGTCTGGGGTGGGACTTCCACTTTTCTGGATGGATATTTGGGTTCCAATCTTCAGATGTGAAAATGTAATGACTTCATGGACTGTTTTACTTCATATAATATATTCAAAACAACGTTTTTTCTCTTGTGAAAAAAAAATGATTAATGTTTATCACTCTGCCTTCAAAACTAGCGATGTTGTTCTATGTTGCTGGTTTATTGATATGGTCTGATGGTCTTTTTATATTTTGGACATATCACACTCCTCACATGATTAGCATTTTTCTCTGTTCAAGGATTTTGGGTACTTTAATTTGTATTTTGAACAATGGACGTCGGTACTCTATCTGTTGTTTTAGTATTCTACATACTGCTATTTCACTTTCTTATAGATGCCTCGGGCATATTTGGATGCTTTCTCAGATTTGTCGATAATCTCCATGTGGACCGTTACTGGGTTTTATATCAAGTCCCCGTATGTGACATGGGGTATTTTTCTATCACTGTCTGGGGTGGGACTTCCACTTTTCTGGATGGATATTTGGGTTCCAATCTTCAGATGTGAAAATGTAATGACTTCATGGACTGTTTTACTTTATATAATATATTCAAAACAACATTTTTTCTCTTGTGAAAAAAAAATGATTAATGTTTATCACTCTGCCTTCAAAACTAGCGATGCTGGTCTATGTTGCCGGTTTATTGATATGGTCTGATGGTATTTTTATATTTTGGACATATCACACTCCTCACATGATTAGCGTTTTTCTCTGTTCAAGGATTTTGGGTACTTTAATTTGTATTTGGAACAATGGACGTCGGTACTCTATCTATTGTTTTACTATTCTACATACTACTATTTCACTTTCTTATAGATGCCTCGGGAATATTTGGATGCTTTCTCAGATTTGTTGATAATCTCCATGTGGACCATTACTGGGTTTTATATCAAGTCCCTCTATGTGACATGGGGTATTTTTCTATCACTGTCTGGGGTGGGACTTCCACTTTTCTGGATGGATATTTGGGTTCCAATCTTCAGATGTGAAAATGTAATGACTTCATGGACTGTTTTACTTCATATAATATATTAAAAACAACGTTTTTTCTCTTGTGAAAAAAAAAAATGATTAATGTTTATCACTCTGCCTTCAAAACTAGCGATGCTGGTCTATGTTGCTGGTTTATTGATATGGTCTGATGGTCTTTTTATATTTTGGACATATCACAATCCTCACATGATTAGCGTTTTTCTCTGTTGCAGGATTTTGGGTACTTTAATTTGTATTTGGAACAATGGACGTCGGTACTCTATCTGTTGCTTTACTATTCTACATACTACTATTTCACTTTCTTATAGATGCCTCGGGCATATTTGGATGCTTTCTCGGATTGTCGATAATCTCCATGTGGACCATTACTGGGTTTTATATCATGTCCCTGTATGTGACATGGGGTATTTTTCTATCATTGTCTAGGGTGGGACTTCCACTTTTCTGGATGGATATTTGGGTTCCAATATTCAGATCTGAAAATGTAATGACTTCAAGGACTGTTTTACTTCATATAATATATTCAAAACGTCGTTTTTCCTCTTTTAAAGTTTCATTTTTTTTTTTTTTAAATTGAACCCGTCGTCGGTATACCGACGCCTTGTAAGCGTCGGAATTGCGACAGCTTAAAAACGTCGGAAGAGCGACAGTATAAAAACGTCAGACGAGCGACGTTCAAAATGTCAGACCACATTTCGTCGAAATTGCAACAGTTTACAAATGTCGGAAGAGCGACATTCAAAACGTCGGACCACATTTCGTCGGAATTGCGATAGTTTACAAACGTCGAAAGAGCAACGTCCAAAACGTCGGACCACATTGTGTCGGAATTGCGACCGTTTACAAACGTCGGAAGACGACGTTCAAAATGTCGGACCACATTTCGTCGGAAGTGCGACAGTTTACAAACGTCGGAAGCGTGACGGTTCGGGAAACGTCGGAAGAGCGACCCTTGTTTGGAAGCGACGGAAAAAGTGTCGATAGTGCGACACTTTTTAAGTGCGTCGGAACTGCGATGGTATGGCAAACCATGTTTTGCCTGCCCTCGAACTATCGCTCTTGTGACGACTATGTGTCGGAATAGCGACGAATTGGCCGTCGGAAATTCCGCCAAATTTTCTAGTGAATAGAAGCAATCCTAAATATCAATCATCCTAGAAACATTATATAATTACAATAATTTTTAAGAAAAATAAAATTTCTTAGAAGATTCATCCCTAACTTAACAGAACTAATTAGAAATTTAAATAACATGTTAAAAAAGGATTCAATACTTAAATGGATAGTAAAGGCTAAACAGTCTTTTGAACTAGTCAAAGAAGCCATTACTAAAACACCTATCCACATAAGTCCTAATTTCAAAAGAGATTTCATAATTTTTTCATTTTCTTCAAAACACACCATTGCAACAGTCTTGTGGCAAAAGAATGATGAAGGCCTTGAACAAACCATTGCTTTCTTTAGTAAAACTTTGAGAGATGCAACACTAAAGTATAATATCATGGAAAAGAAAGCTCTTGCTTTAGTGAAAGCCATAACAATTTTCATATTATACATTCTATACTCTCACATAATAGCATATGTTCCAAACTTAGTTGTAAAGGACATTGTAACTCAGAATGGGCTTGATGGAAAAAGAGGAAAATGGATTGCCACAATACTAGAATATGACATTGAGATCAAGCCTACAAAATCAATTAAAGGCCAAGGTTTGGCCAAACTCATGGCTGAATCAAACTGTCAAGCCTTAGACATAAATTTCATTGCTGCCATAGATGATCAGGAAGATATGGCGACTCCACAAATCAGTGAAGCTTTCATAGTTTCACCTTTATGTAGACCTTACATTTGTTTTACTCAACCTACAAGCTCCTCCCGATTTATCTAAAACCAAAAGTAGATTTTTAAAAATGACAGAAATGAAATATTGTATCTTAGATAAGGTTTTATTTTGGAAAGATCATGGTGGCATCCTATTAAATTGTTTATTAAAAGATGAAGTTGACGAAGTCATGCAAGAATTTCATGCAGGAGATTGTGGAGGATACTTGTAATGGAAAACAAATACTAACAAAATTTTGAGCAGGTTTTTATTGGCCCACCCTTTTTGTAGATGTCTGAAAGTATTTGACCTCCTGTCACAAATATCAAATATTTGAAGCGAAGAAGAAAATATTACCATTACCCCTCAAACCTATCTCAGTAAAAATTCCATTTCAACAATGGGGTTTAGACTTCATTAGTGAAATTCACCCACTCTCCTCTGCCCAACATAAATGGATATTGACAGCCACTGACTATTTTAACAAGTGCATAGAAGCCATCCCTTCTAGACAAGCCACATACTCTGTCATTATTTCATTTCTTGAGAAAAAAATCCTTTATAGATTTGGATGCCCACAAAATCTCATCATTGATAATGCTATTGCCTTCAAATCCAAGAAAATGATAGATTTTTGTAATCGATATCATATCACCCTAGGCCATTCCACTGCCTATTACCCTCAAGGTAATGGACTAGCAGAATCTTCAAACAAAAGCCTAGTTAACATCATTAAGAAGTTATTAGAGGATAACAAGAAAACCTGGAATAAAAGGTTGGTGAATGCCCTATGGGTAGACATACTAACTACTAAGAAATCTATTGGTACAACTCCCTATCAATTAGTATATGGGATGGATGATTTTTTTCCATCTTCATTAGGAGTACCAGTAATGAAAATGATTCAAGAGCTGCAAGTAGAACCAAACTACATCCAAAGGAGGATAAATCAAACAATTCATTTACATCAAACAAGGGAAGAAGTTTATATCAAATCCCAAGTAATTCAAGACAAAATCAAGAAGATATTTGATAAGAAAACTAAAGAAGATGATTTATTTATAGGTGATCAAGTACTAAAATGGGATTCCAGAAGGGAAGACAAAGGAAAACATGGGAAATTTGGCTTTCTCTGGAAAGGCCCATACATTATTTATGGTTACAGAGGCAACAATGCCTTTTTCTTGAAAGAATTAAATGGAACAAAATTACCAGGTGGACCAATCAATGGTCGAATGATGAAGCATTATTTTTCACTAGAATAATCAGTAGTTCATTTGTTCTTTTTTACTCATTGTAAATACTGTTGGGTGTGGAGCCTGATTATCTTGTTTATTTTGTATCACAGTGTTGGACCCCTATACCTTAATGGGGCAGCAATGCTACCTGTAATTAAACGCTGCCTGGGGGGTCCAGGGGGGGTGACTGTGACTTTATGGAGCCCCCCCTGGCGGGGGGTTTCGGGGGCAGCGCCCTCGAAGCTAAAAACAGATGTAAAATTGCCTTGTAAAAGTATAGTAATTTCTAGTCAATCTTGGTTGTTCATTAGGCGGATGATCTGACGGTAGAAGTTATGTTTAGTTTAGGGTTTTTTTCGCTAGAAGGCAACCCCTCACTTTTTATGAGGGCATTGTATTGTGGCTGTGGATTGCAGGTGTATTCTCAGAGCGAGAAATAGACAGGGAGACTATGAGAGAGAACATAGGATATTACAGCAGATTTGATGTAGGTTGTGTCTCTTCATTTTGCTGGATAATAGAAAGGAAGGACTGACTGTTCGCGGTGGACGTAGCCCAAGCTGGGTGAATCACGTATATCTGTGTCTCTCTGGTTTTATGTCTTTTGTGTGCTTGTGTTTTCTGCATATTTTATTTGTTTCATTGTTCTGTAATATATATAATTTTCTAACAACTTGTATCAGAGCCAAAGGTCTATTTGGCTAATAAACTCGCAGAAAGAAGGGTTCCTGGTTCGAGTGGGAGAAATGGGTCGAGAAATTTATTGACCAAAACTTCCCACTGTGGAAGATGCAGATGGAAGATTATTTGTATCAGAAAGATCTGTACCTACCATTGAGCGGAAAAAAAAAAAGCCGACGACTATGACAGACGCAGAATGGGAGATTTTCAATAGAAAGGCACTCGGAACAATACGGTTGTGCCTCGTGACATCAGTAGCCTTCAATATTTCAAAGGAAACAACAATAGAGGGTTTGATTAAGGCATTAGCGAAATTTTGTGAAAAACCCTCCGCCTCAAACAAGGTATTTCTTATGAAATGTTTATTTAATATGAAGATGTCAGAAGGTGGATCTGTTGCAGACCATTTAAATGGTTTTAATAAAATTACCTGTCAGTTAAGTTCTGTAGGGGTAAACTTTGATGATGAAGTTAGGGCTCTTTTATTTATGTGCTCATTGCCAGAAAGTTGGAACGGTTTAGTTATGGCCATTAGTAACTCTGTCTCTGGATCTAGTACTTTAAAGTTTGATGATGTTGTCGGTGCTATCCTTAGCGAGGAAATGCGACGGAAAAGCTCTGGTGAGACATCGGGTAATGCTTTGATTGCAGAGTCTAGGGGAATAAAAATGGAAAGAGGAAAGAGCTTGGGATATCGCAGTAAATCAAGGAAAGGCAGATCCAAGTCTATATCGGGGATAGTGTGTTGGAAATACGGAAAGAAAGGACACCTGAAGAAATACTGTAGATCTCAGAAGGGAAAAGAAGGAGACGCACAACAAGAAAACAATCATGAAGAAAATGTGACAGGTGATGTGTTACAAGATGTTTTTATTCTTTCTTTCGAAAATTTTACTGATTCTTGGGTTGTAGATTCAGGGGCCTCGTTCCATGCCACATCTCATAAGAAATATTTTCATGACTATGTTCAAGGAGATTTTGGACAAGTTCGTTTGGGTGATGATAAACCCTGTAAAATTGTTGGAATGGGTAAAGTTCTTGTAAAACAACAGAATAGAAACCAATGGCTATTAAAGGAGGTAAGGCATGTTCCATATCTGATGAAAATTCTGATTTCAACAGGGCAGTTAGGTGGTGAAGGTTGTGTGACAACTTTCACAAATAAAACTTGGAAGGTCACCAAATAAGCCTTGGTAATAGCAAAAGGAGAAAAGGTTGGTACATTGTATTTATGCAATGGTATTTCTAAATTTTTTAATGCTTTAACTTTCAAAGGAGCAGATGCATCATTATGGCATAATAGGCTTGAACACATGAGTGAGAAGGGGATGAAGATTCTTCACTCAAGAAATTTGTTGCCGGGTTTGAAGAATGTTGATTTGGATTTCTGTGAGAATTGCATTTATGGAAAACAGAAGAGAGTCAGATTTCGCAGAGTTGGGAAAGAAAAGAAGAGTGAAAAATTAGAGCTTGTGCATACAGATGTATGGGGACCTGCTCAGGTATCATCTCTTAGTGGCTCGCGTTATTATGTTACTTTTATTGATGATGCAACTAGAAAAACTTGGATTTATTGTATTCAGAATAAATCTGATGTGTTTGATACTTTCAAGAAATGGAAAGCTTTGGTTGAGATTGAGACAGGAAAGAAGTTGAAGTGTCTCAGATCAGACAATGGAGGTGAATATTGCAGCAAAGAGTTTGATAGGTACTTTTTAGAGCATGGAATTCGCAGAGAGAACACAGTTCCAAGAACAACACAAGAAAATGGTGTGTCAGAAAGGATGAACAAAACAATCATGGAGCATGCAAGGTGCATGAGATTGCATGCAAGATTGCATTTACAATTTTGGGCAGATGCTGAAGATATTGTTGTTTATCTAATAAACAAAGGGCCTTCAAGTTCCTTGGATGGTGGTATTCCAGAGGAATAATGGACAGGTAAAAAGGTAAACTACTCCTTTTTAAAGCCTTTTGGTTGTGAGGCCTTTGTCCATATTAATAAAGAAAACATAACAAATCTTGAGGAAAAATCAAAGAAATGTACCTTTATTGGATATGGTGTTAATGATTTTGGTTATCGCTTATATGATTATGAAAATCAAAAAATCATTAGGAGAAGAGATGTAATATTCAATGAAAAGGTATTGTATAAGAATCAGTTGCAGGAAAAGAAACATGAAAAAGAAAACAAATAATACACAGTTCTTGATGAGATCACAGAAAAGGCAAAGGTGCCTGAAAATAATAATAATCAAGATCCACAACAACAACAACCACCACAATAGTAACAGGCACCTCAAACACCTGAAAGTGGTGTTAGAATATCTACTAGGATAAGTAGACCCCCTGAACGATATTCTCCTTCATTATATTATTTATTTTTGACTGATTCTGGTGAACCTAAATGTTATGAAGAAGAAATGCAGGTTGAAAGCAGGAAGAAGTGGGAGCTAGCCATGGAAGAAGAGATGGACTCCTTAATGCATAACCAAACTTGGGACTTAGTCAGGTTGCCTGCAGGTAAAACTACATTGCAGAATAAATGGGTTTATAGGCTAAAGGAAGAAGATGGAGAAAAATAGAGGTACAAATCTAGACTTGTGGTGAAGGGGTTTGCACAGAAGAAAGGTATTTATTTTGATGAAATATTTTCTCCCGTTGTTAAGATGACTTCAATTAGAACTATTTTAAGTCTTGTAGCAGTGGAAGATTTACGTCTTGAACAGTTAGATGTAAAGACAACATTTCTCCATGGATATTTGGAGGAAGAGATCTATATGGAGCAAACAGAAGGATATGAGGTCAAAGGGAAGGAAAAATTAGTGTGCGGGTTAAAGAAGAGCTTTTATGGCTTAAAACAGGCTCCAAGGCAGTGGTATCTAAAATTTGACAGCTTTATGTCTGAACAAGGTTATACTAGATGTCACTCTGATCATTGTGTTTATATGAAAAATCAAAATGATGGAAGCTATATTATATTATTATTGTATGTAGATGACATGCTTGTTGCAGGGTCTAACATGCAGGAAATAAATGTGCTCAAAAGAAAATTGGCAAATTCATTTGCAATGAAGGATTTGGGAGCTGCAAAACAAATCCTTGATATGAGAATAACTAGAGATAGGAAAAATCGCAAATTAACACTGTATCAGAATGAGTACATAAAAAAGGTGTTGAAAAGATTTAATATGTAGAATGCAAAACCATTTAGTACACCTTTTGCTAGCCATTTCAAACTTAGTAAGGAGATGTGCCCCAAGACCCAAGAAGAAATGGACTATATGTCTAAAGTTCCATATGCATCAGCAGTTGGAAGCTTAATGTATGCAATGGTCTGTACAAGGCATGATATTGCACATGCAGTGGGAGTTGTAAGAAGGTACATGAACAATCCAAGAAAAGAACATTGGATGGCATTGAAATGGATTCTCAGATATTTGAGAGGTACCACAAATCAAGCAGTATGCTTTGGTGGTTCAAACATTGCTCTACAGGGATATGTTGATGCAGATATGGAAGGTGATAGAGATAAGAGGAGAAGCACTACAGGATATATATTTACTGTAGGTGGAACAACTATTATTTGGGTTTCAAAAATCCATAGTGTTGTTGCACTTTCAACAACAGAAGCAGAATGTGTTGCTGCTACAGAGGCTAGTAAAGAAATGATTTGGTTACAAAGGTTTATGGATGAATTGGGTAAGAAGCATGACATGGGCACATTATACAGTAATAGCCAAAGTGCCATTCATCTTGCAAATAACTCAGCATTTCATTCCAGGACTAAACACATACAACTCAAGTACCATTTCATACGGTCAGTATTGGAACATGGACAGTTGAAGCTGGAAAAGATACAAACTAGCCAGAATCCTGCAGATATGCTAACAAAAGTTGTAACTAGGGAGAAACTAAGAATATGCTCAATTTCAATTGGTCTTCAAGGATGACGATGAAGATGAAAAACAACCAGGTCCAAAGAGGAGTCATTTTCCAGCAAATGAAGCAGTGGTGGAGTTGCTACAATCAGTATCCAAGTGGGAGATTGTTGGGTGTGGAACCTGATTATCTTGTTTATTTTGTATCATAGCGTTGGACCCCTGTACCTTAATGGGGCAGCAACGCCGCCCGTAATTAAACGCTGTCTGGGGGGTCCAGGGGGGGCAGTTGCGACTTTGTGGAGCCCCCCCCTTGGCGGGGGGTTTCGGGGGCAGCGCCCTCGAAGCTAAAAACAGATGTAAAATTGCCTTGTAAAAGTATAGTAATTTCTAGTCAATATGGGCCATTCATTAGGCGGATGATCTGACAGTGGAAGTTATGTTTAGTTTAGGGTTTTTTTCCCTAGAAGGAAACCCCTCGCTTTGTATGAGGGTATTGTATTGTGGTTGTGGATTGCAGGTTTATTCTCGGAGTGAGAAACAGATAGGGAGACTATGAGAGGGAACAAAGGATATTATATCAGATCTGTTGTAGGTTGTGTCTCTTCATTTTGCTGGATAATAGAAATGAAGGACTAACTGTTCGGGGTGGACGTAACCCAAACTGGGTGAACCACGTATATTTGTGTCTCTCTGGTTTTATGTGTTTTGTGTGCTTGTGTTTTCTGCATATTTTATGTGTTTCATTTCTTTGTAATATATATAATTTTCTAACAAATACCATAGAAAATTTTAGATTAGAGTGGATGATTCTCTTCTAAAGTTGAAGCCTGAAAAGGAAATTATAAGATTTAAAAGATAGAACAGCATATGTTTGAATAAAGGAGAGCACAGAAAGCAGTTCCAAGAAAAAAGAAGCCAAAGTTACAAGGCCACTGATCAGAAAATTATTGACATCTAACAAGGAGATGCCATCCCCAAGTGGAGCCACTGTTAGGGTCCTGTAATAATAGGGATCATAATTTTGAATTGACTATGTTAAGTCTTGTAATATTGTACATACCTTTGAATTTCTGTAAATGTTTTCCATATTAAAAAACGAAAAGAGGGTATGTCCTAAAATAATAATCAAAGGACCAAAAGAAAGAAAGATAAAAAAGATATAAAATGTGAACCCCATAAAAAGAAGCAAAAAATAAATTCTGAAAGTGTTGCACATTAAAATTTCACTACTCTTAGTTTACTTTACTTTTGTAAATAAATTGTGTGCAGCTTGTTCAAAATGCCACAACTCATGATGATCATGCAATCTAATATTGATCATTCATGCCTTTAAATTTTATGTTATGATAGTTAGTGAATAAAGATATGACCAAACCATTTAATATTGGCAGATCAGTAGTTAGGTAGAGAATAAAAATGAGCTCATAAGTTTAATTTGAGCCATTGGAAAATATAAGGTTATAAATAAGTTAGTTTGCTTATCAAAAGAAAATAAAAAGGGTTAGCAAGCTCAATTGCACCCAATATAGGAAAGAAAAAATGTTAGGATGAATAAAAGGGTAGTTAGAATACTTTTCAAAAGTTATATAAGCAACATTATGCTTATCAAAAGTATCTTTCTAACCCTTCCCATTGCTAAAAAAAAACCCTTTTCCCTCTTCATTTCCCCCTTATCCTAACCCTTTTTTCCCTCTTAAAAAATAAATTTCCCCTTCCCAGTTCTAAAAAAGCTCCATCCCTTAACCTTTTCCCTTCCTAAACTTAAAAAAAAAATTTCTAGCCCCTTCCCCTTTTTCCTAAAAGACCTTTTCCCTTTTTTGAAAACCCCCTTCCGCTTGATTAAACTTTATGTTTTCATAAAAGTGCAAAAAACCTACTTTTTCAAAGTCCAAAAGCACAAAAATATTAATCAGGCCCCACTTTATTTTCCTTTTGATTTAAACCCCCCGCTTAATACATTTCCCGACCCCACTTTCATTTAACCCTCCGCATATCTATTTCCCGACCCCACCTCATTTTGAAAAATTCGCATCTACACCATTCGTTCGATCACCACCGAGCAGATCAAATGATGTATGATCTATTTCACATTCCTCGACATTTGATGTTTAAAACCAAGAGGGGGGGGGGGTGCAAAATGGGTGGTTTTATCTTCCAACTCCCCTTCCATGCGGAATTACTAGGTTTTATCGCACCCTCTCATCCTAAACCACCAAACCACTCGTTGGGCATGTGATAAACCACCAATTTAAAAAATATAAAGTCCCGCTGTCTCATTCATTTCCCTATTTTGCGAACTTGCGGAAAATACCAAAATCACCATTGCTAACCAGAATTGAATCCTGCTGCTACCTGGACCCCTTCCACAACCAAAGAAGCCATTATTCCAGGTAATCCTAAATACCTGCCAACATAAATTAAGGTGATTAATTAATAAACTGAATCAGAATGGCTTCTAAAAATGTCAAAACTGTAAACCCTCTGTAAACACCCCTGTTAGATGTCGACCATACTCCTCTGGTCGATGAAGACTTTAAAATAATTGACACTGTGACTGATAGCAATCTCTTGGAGCTCCATTGCTAGAGCCATAACAAGTTTGTTGATAAGGCAGATCATATTCATCTATGGAACTCTAACCTGCCAAAATAAATTTCCACAGACCTACCAGTTCCCTGAAGTCATCATACTTTTCCAACTCAACTCTTTGCCAAATGAAAGAGCCATAGTCATCCCTGACCAGCAAATCCTAATTATTATCATTGCTTAATCCATTAACCAAATTTTGTAGATTACATCACAACCAGAGGGAGCACCTTTATCCATTGAAACCCTTAATTAGCTTTAACTAAAGCTAGATTTTCCTAAGAGGTCTCACATATTTCAGACTTTCCTTCCTGAATCAGCTCAAATTCCTAAAAAAAACCAACCATACTCTGCTACCATATTCCTAGAATGAACCAAGAAAATTGTGACCATGTTGTCCTGTATTCTAGGATATTTTACTGATGAGCATGTAGATGAATCCAACCTTCGTTTCCTCTCTATATTTTTCCCAAGCCAACCTCCATCTATAATTTTCAAATTTTCCCAATTCCTGGCAGATACTATGCATGATCAACTGATAAAACTGCCAGAAGAAGGAGTGTTCAAATACTCCTCAGTATTATTTCATTTATTCATATATTTTCAGTCAGAAAGGTTTACAATCAACCTACAAAAACTGGACACAAAGGGTAATCCCCAGTCTGTTATATTTTGGACATCCTTGATCAGAAAGGATTCCAGTGAATTTAGTTTCAAAGACTTTATTGATTCTTTTGTATACCCAGTGGTTAATATACTTAGCAACAACATTCAACCTAGAATCAATGATGAAATCATAAAAGCTCTATAGTTATTTGACCAGATCAAGACAAGAGACTAGTATTTATACTAGAATCACACAGAGATTAGAGTGTATGGAAGCCAACTATTCCCTTACAAGCTTCCCAAATACCTCCCAATGAGGATATTTTCCTTAGAGTACATTAGACAGATATTGAATTCTGATGAGTAAATTTCGTTTCTGCTAAAAATAAAACCCAATTCAAGATAATAAAAAATAACTAGGGCCTTTTATATGCAACAGTAGGAATGCTGGAAAGGAAGCAGAAAGATGCCTACAAGATTTAAAATTCAACAAAAATTTCAAATGGTCATATGATCCCTTAGGTATCATAAAATAATTAAGAGTTAAGTCTAAACTCACCCCTTTCATCCATGAATCTAAGCCTGAGATTGATAAATATTCCAACCATTCAAAGTGGTTGGAAAACACTCTACAGGAAGTGGAGCAACTTGATACTAGTTCCATCTTGCTTACTCTAGACCCACATGATAGGAATTCAAAAAGGTCTAGAGAAGAAGGCTCTTACTCAGCAGAAGCTACGTCTGATAGTAAATTCAAGCTTATGTACAGAAAGAGAACAAAGTTAAATCCAGTAATAGAGCAAGAAGAGACAATTGAAATAGAGATTGTTATCAGGGATGATGTACCCACAACACATACAGAAGAAACACCTTTGTCATCATCTTCCAATGTAGGAATCATTCAAAAGCAAAATAGTGTATATATTTCAACATCCAGTGAGCTAGTTGAGAAGGAAAAGGATATCATTGAGAAATATAAATATATTAAAATAAAAAATGAAGCATTGAAGGTTGTTACATATGCACAACACTGGAAGCAAACTCCTAGTGATCAGAATAAATTTCTTTCAGCGTTTGACCTCAAGACAAGGAAAATGCAGATGACATTCCTACAGCCGAAAGTTCATGCCAAGGATGTGTATCCAATTGACCAAATTGAATTCCACAAGCAAGCAGGAGAGATGATATATTCAACTATGACACATAAATATCTAAGTATCCAGAAGTTGCAGAATTCCATAGAAAATATACAGTCACAGTTAAAGCTAGATAGAGTTTCATCACAAGAAAAAGATAACAGGATTAAGTCACTGGAATATTTGGTAATTGAAGTTGGCTATAATCCAACATACATCAAGGCAGCATAAGAACTTATAAAGAATAAAAATGCAGACATAACTACACTAAAGAAACAATTAAAATTACCAACTACTGAGCATCCACAAACCAAGGAGGTTTTGGAGACAGACAGTCAAAAGGATGAGATGATAAATTTAATCATCTAGTTGACAACTCAACTAAAGGAAATGGAGATAGAGATGGATAAAATTGTACAGGAAAAACAAGCTAGCATGGAAGCAGTTCCCATTACTGCTATTCCCCTAGTATCTATATCAACACCTATATCTACATTAACTCTGGTATCTACATCAACACCTGTATCTACATCAGCTCTAGTAACTACATCAGCACCAGCATCAACAATACCTACAGCCCATCCCACTGATGAGGCCGACAAATTAATCAAAGAAATGGAAGATATGTCCATTCAGACTACAAAGATTAATAAGCTCAAGGAACAAGTAAAGAGCCTAGAAGATGGAAAGAAATTGGTAGAAGTAATGCATCAAGCTGAAGTACAGAAAGCATTATGGGAATTTTTAGGTCTAAAATGGGCCTCCTAAGGAAATTATAAAATAATAGTGGAAATAATAAAATAATATTTTATTACATCATCAAATTTAAGAGGGAAAAAAGAAAAAAAAACTACTTTTTCAATTCGTATTTTCAACTTATCTCCCAAAGTTTTTACTCAAATTTCGAACGGGAGTACTCGTTGGATGAAAATTTTAATTCCTCATCCAAGGATTATCCATGTTGCATAATATCGATGATCCTACTACACGAAAAATTATAAATACATGAAAAACATGATTGCAATCACGTTTTTTCATGTTTTTTTCATTTTTCGTGTAGCAAGGTCCATCAAAAGCATGAAAAATGGGTACTCCTTGGATGAGGAATTAATTTTTTCATCCAAAAAGCACTCCCGCTCGAAATTTGAGTAAAAAAATTGGGAGATAAGTTGAAAATAAGAGTTGAAAAATTAGTTTTATTATTTTATTATTTTTTAATCTTTTTACCCTTTTACTTAAAAAATGATGAATCATCCCCCATGGTTGACATCATCATCTTGAATCCTATTGGTTCTTATAAATTTTATTTTGGTTGTACATTTTTCTTAGGAGGCCCATTTTAGACCTCAAAATTCCCCTAATGCCAATAGACAGAATGACAGAATCCACAAGCCAGACAAGGAGTTGTCACTAAAAGAGCCTTTAGCCCAAGCAAAAAAAAAATTGTGGGCCAATATCATTAACTCAGTTAATGTTTTTTTTTTCTTTCCTACAAGTGGTTCACGAATCCATGTGCCCGCACACATGAACCTAGTTACATCCATGGTCTGAAAATCTCGATAGACCCTTTCGAGTGGATCTAAGTCGTCAGCCTTACACACAAGTCCTAACCCTATGGGCATCAAAGAGATTTGATCCTGTGACCTCCCAACCGACAAAGTACTTAACAATGGGGACTCCACTGATTGAGCTAACCCTTGGGGCTTAACTTGGTTAATGATATTTGGCCTTATATACAAATTATATTTGAGTAGAATGACTTCTTGAAGGAAGCTAGTGAGGCAATTCAGAAAGTCAAAGCCAATCTTGGAAAGAAACCAGAGGAAGCCTGTGAAATAATCAAATTCCTGAATTCTAAAAATAAATATAAATTGGAAGAGCTCGGGATAGTTGACAGAATAAAGACTATATTAGAGGTAAATAAAGTGATTTCAAAAAGAAATCTAATGATACAACTTGAGGGGAAATGTCAAACCATGGAACTCGCAGTAAAGAGGTTTTTAAACAAGTTTGATGTATTGATATAGAAGGGTTTTCCTAATCCTCTAGTAACAAATGACAAACTCATGAGACATGAGGATTATGACAAGAAGTTAAGGGAAGTAGCCAAAGAAACATCCCACATTTCCTCAATGAAGGGAATTCCCACAGGCAAGGTGCTCCTTCAAACTCTAGAAAAAATATGTTACCTCCAACATGAGGTAAATCACATTTTTGTAAATAAGCCTACATTTTCCAAATATTCAGAGGCAGATGAGATTTATTGCAAGATGATGAAATTCAAAATCCCAGATGAAGAAACATGGGAGAAATGGTGTGATTTACTATAAAGGGTGAAAGAACATACATATGAAAATAAAAGACAGATGAAAGAAAAAACATGTAACAACAACCAAAGAATCAGGGTTAGGTATCAGTCGGTTGAAAGGTGTCACTATCATTTTGCATAAAGATATTTTATTTTCCTATCATAAATCCTAGTCAATTGACAGGATATTTTTTTTAATGTTTTTTATAAATACTTCATCATTCAAAGTATCGAGTGTGGATTTCCGAATATTTCCATAGTTGATTGATCTCTTGCCTGAGGGTTATTGTACCAATTCCAGTTGATAGACAGAAAACATTATAAAGAAACTTATTTACAGGATTCATGTGTTGAGCTATCTAAGTGAAGTATAAATTTTAATTTTTCATGTTCTCTTTCTAATTATTCCATAAACTTATATGTATTCTAAATTTGAATGTTATAACAAGAGTATTACTGCAGAATTTTCTTAAACATTACACTCTGCTTTTAACTGTTATACATTTATATGTTTTCTTATGATATCTGGTTTAAAGTATTCTTAATTTCCCTCTGATCCCGAATGGCTTCTTCATCCTTCTTCATTATCTCGTTTAAGGAATTCTTAATTGCTCCTTGATCTCGATTGAAAAATCACTTCACCATTCAGCCTTGAGATATGATATTTCTCACCTATCTTGCCCTGTAAAAATTTCTTTATAATTTGATTTTGTTTAGTTTTAAAAGTATATTGACTCCATAGCCTAATGGAAAATGGAAAAGCACCTATTCATCTAAATTATTAATTCCACCAATCAATCAAAACCAATCCAAATTAAGCAAACATAACTAGCCTAAAATCCATAAAATAAACAAAGTTAAATCATATAGAGAGAGCCCTCTCTGAGTTTAGGAAGGCTAGATCCTAAGCTCCAAAAGTAGGTTTGTAGTTATCTCTGGTATTTCTTTTTAACGCTTGAACAACCTTTGGAAATTTTGGAGTGATAACACCTCCCAAGCTACATAAATCAACAATGAAAGAATTGCAGGAAGAGCATGGATCCTTCAACTACCTTGTAACTACTCTTGTTATTCAAACAATGAATATTTTAGGAAATTCTTTGGGAGGATACCCTAGAGACTGGAAATTGCAGTGGATGAGAAAGTAACAAAATCATAAGAGACGTGGAGGTCCAAACCTTGAATCTATATATATATATATATATATTCAGATTGTCACTTCATCATGGTTTAGTGACTCTAGCAATCAAGAAAACAAAAATGTTCTTGTTTGGCATGTAGAAATTCAAAAATATTGTACAAATTTTGGGGAAAAATAAGAGAAGGGAAGCAACCAATAGGGTTTACTAGGTTATTTTTTTTTCATGCCCCATGGCATCCCTAGAGGGGGATGAAAGCACCTCTCAACTTTATTGGTCATTTATAGTAGAATCTAGAAACTACAAACAAAAAAACTTCACCAAAATAAAGCTACTAGGAAGCCATCTTCCAGGTTAAAGAACATTATCAGACGCTTGGCAAACATTTTAGAGAATCCATGTGATGTTGTAACCTCAAGGAAGATTGGAAACTTCATTCAATGGATGAAAAACCACGTGCTCATTTGCAAGAAGATAAACCCAAAGAACAACAAGCCACACAAGCATGGAAAGAGGAAATGTTTTGGTGACAAAAATTAAGAATAAGGTGGCTTTACAAAGAATATAGTAACCAAATTTTCATCAGTAATACAATGAATAAAGGTAGTTGGAGAAAATTTGAATAAACAAAAATACACAACATATAGCTCAATAATATATACAACCAATGTTACAAGATGAAAATTAATTCGAACAACTTCAGTTCCTCACATATGAGGACCATAACCCATGACATATCCAAATCCACAATAATAATTACCCTAACTAGGGTTCAAAGACTTATAAATTAATGTTTTTCGCTATGAGTTCTGGTCTTTATGCTATCTAAGTTTTCAATTTTGAACTTGCTATAATATCAACTTCCTTGAGCCACCACAACTCTTCTCTTGCTTCGAGACTATGTTCCTTCTATTGGAGGATCCGAGCTACAAAATAATTTCGAATTTTAGTAAATGTCCTCCCTATCCTATTTAGTGCTTCTCCTTCACATGTCAAATAACCGTGATCTGTGGTTACCCTTTATTCCATGTTTTTATCCAAAGTCAAGAACCAAACAATAGAAGAGAAGAAACTTAATGGGCTCATCTAACACTAGTAGATTTGGGGGAAATTCCGACACTTGGTTCCGACACTTTTGACCAAATGTCGGAAATTTCCCCAAATTTTTTCAATCCCGCCCGAAACCGTCGCTATACTAACGTTTAGAGAAAAGTGTCGCAATACCGACACTTAGACAAAGTGTCACAATTGCGACCTTTGGAGGAAGATGTCACAATTACGACACTATGCCCCAAAGCATCGCTATTGTGACGGATGCTTCCAAACGTCGCAATTGCGACACAATGTCTAAGTGTCACAATTGCGATGTTTGGAGGCATTCGTCACAATAGCGACGCTTTGGCCGTCATCGGTATAACGACACTTATATGCAATAAACGACACTTGTATGCCTTTGCAAAAATGGTCGGCTTACAGAGCAGCGCGAGGAGTAGTTCATGGAGGCACCTTTGTGATTGTGCATAATTTGGAGAGAAAATAGTAATAATGAGAGAGGCTCCTTTAATTGCATCTTTGATTTGTGAAGGTATGGATTGTCTAGCCTGCAATTCTATGCTGTCGAGAAAGACTCACAATCCTTTGGAAACAAGACTGTTGTGAAGATGCCTGGCGAAGAAACGGACATCGGGTTCACGACTGTTGATGAACACATCGTAGTCCGGCGAAGAAGGCACCAAGGAGGGTATTCTCAGTGAATGAGGGATGTTGAAATATTAATTTCAACTACCCTCTACTCTAGCCGCTTTCTAAATCTGTTTGAATGGCTTTGTCAAACAGCTGCTTTCTAAAACTGATGAACAATCAATTTTGGTTTTGAAATCACAGTCCCTACACACTTAAAAACAGAGCGCTTTATTGTTTTGGAAACAGAGAAATTTAATAGTAAATGCGGGAGATTTTAATTCAGAAGAATGTAGTCCCATAGACCACAGACCAAATCAGCCATCCACGTGGAAGTAAGCGATTCGATCGCGTTATTTTTTGGCTCGTCTGCATTGTGGAATTCCAGACCCGAAACATTATAGGGCGGAATTCATTTGATTTTCGTGTCACAGTTTTCCTCCATATGCAAAGCCAAAAAACGGACCCAAATTTTTATATAGCGTATTCTATGAAGTTTTCGCGTCACAAATTAGGGTGACATCAGCAGGCTATTTTGGAACGCGAATTTGTGATTGAAATCGGGTTTATTTTTTTTGAAGTCCGGACGTATGATATAGTTTTATTAATATTTTGTTATAAGTTTTGTTTCACCGCTCGATAGTTATTTAAACCATTGGCTCATATATAACATATGCGCAAATATTTCACTTTGGGCATTTGTAATGTGGGCCCCGAATACTTTAAATAGGTTTGGTTTAATAGTTTTTTGTTTTTTTATTATATGTAATAGCATGTGTTTTAAAATAGCCCGAAGGCTAATGTAAAAGGAAAAGCACTCCTGCACAAGCAGTATACCTTGGGTGCATGGTTTTATAACCATTTGTGTAAAAGGGAAATGAAATTGACTATGGTTGAGACCATAGGTTGAGCCTTTGACAAGAAGCTCCCAATAATACTCAACACTATTTCAATAAAATAAATAAATACAAATAAAATTAAAAATACAAATAAAATAAAATTTTTAATTAAAACATAAAAATAAAATAAATAAATAAATATAAATAAAATAAAATAAAGATTAAAATTAATAAATAAATAAAAATAAAATTAAATAAATAAAAATTAAATAATATTAAATTAATAATTATTATTTTTATTAAAAATAAAATCCAATATTCCATATCGTCACAAACAAACAAAATATTCAGCTCCTTCAGTTATTACACATTTTACCCTTCATATAGCACAAAATGATTCACATCTCCTCCTTATGGCGTTCCCTTGCACCCCCGGTGCAATTGTTTGTTTATAAGATTATGTGATACATGTGAGATAAAGGTTTATTATTTATCATATATAAATAAATTTTATCAATATTTTACATTTACACTTTTATGAGGTGATGTTATAAGTAAATTCATAAATATCTCTTTTTAATCCTCATTTTACTCCATGAATATGTTTGGAAATGAAATTTCAATAGATTAATTTTCTCCTAACCTATGTATCATCAATATTGTATATTTACATTCTTAATTATGAGGTGATGTTATAGGTAAATCCATGAATATCTCCTTTTAATCTTCATTTTACTCCATGAATATGTTTGGAAATGAAATTTCAATAGATTAATTTTCTTGCTATTATATGTTTTACGAAGATATGGTAAGGAATTCTCTCTTGTTCTTCTTAGAAATAATTATATATAATTTTTTTTTTTCAAAATAGATTAAAAAAATTAGATGAGAAAAATTATTAATTCATCAATATGTGTGTGTGTGTGTTGTGAGGAATAATTTCATAGTTCAACTTAATGGTTCATTATATAATCATGTGATCATCACCAATGAAATATCTTAAAAAGCAACTGAAAAGCCATGTGTACAAAATCGATGTACACTCTAGAGAGTGGTTCTCATATCACTATGTAAATTTTTGTATGCTACTTCAACAAAATTATAAGATAAACTGTAATACACATCATATATGCACCATAACAATTGGTGCAGGGTAAAGCCCACCTGCCACACCTTTTTACTCGATCCAATTTTCTCTGTCAACTCTTCTAGCTGTGGGAGTTTCCTCCAAGGATCATAATACTCCCAAGGCCTATGCCATGCCTTCTCGCATGCAGAACTTCTTCACTTGATGGTTCTAAACCATACTATAAGTCCCCACGTTCTATGGTTTAATCCCCATCATACCTATCAACATTCAACCGCTCTTTACACACCCCGAATATAATGACTAGCCTACTCTCATTAATATATACCCCAATAAATACAAGCCACTTAGGAATTAAACCCCAAAACCTTGGGCTCACTCATTTTACATATTCGAATTTATCAACTACTCGACCCTCTCGTATTTCAACCATGATGTTTAATGTATGTCAACCTTGTCAATTCGAACTCCGTCACTTAGTTTCAACCAAACGCACGGCCATTCACATAATTATACAATCCTCCTTATTATAATCTCCGCCAATCGTCAAAGATTGTAGCAAATCTCGACTTTGGTCTATAACTCAACGGTCATACATAAACCATTCTTGGCTCCACAGTAATTTACCTCTCAATCCGACGGTCGATGGAACATTGCGCTGGTTTGGAGGATCCAACGGACACAACGAAATATCACGTAACGAACACGCCCAAGGGTTAATCTGCGATGAGAACGGTTTTATAATTCCGCCCTCAGCCACGTGTCTCATGGAGACATATGTTGCGTCCTTTTCACCAATTCTGCTTACCACCTCCAAACTTGCGCGATATCGCCGATTTTCCAAATGGTGGTTTTACTGTGCACTTCGGTCATGGTTCTGCCTCTTATCTTCCAGGTTCCATCGAGCTTTCTTTTATTGTACTTCGCCTCCGCTCCTTTGACTCGCATCTTCCTGTACTATTTTTTTTTGCTTCAATTAAGGACTCGCACTCCATGAGGTTCCTTCACATGCCGGTTCTATGTACGTGGTAGCACTGATCGAACCTTGAATCGAAGGCTCGAGCACAATTCTCTATTACACTATGGGGAGATCCATAATTTGGACCTGTGGACCCTCTCTACCATGGCATTTCCCACTGTATTACATGAGTCTCGACCACAACATTTCCATACCACTATCCAATGCCACGCCATCCACTGTCATGGCGCTTAACACGGGTTATCACACAACTTTATTCGTCCGAAAATTCTTACACCGAGTTAAAGTAATATCCAATGGGTTCGAGAAAGGCTAGAACCTCTTGCACAGAGGCTAGTAATTCAGGAAAGGACTCGGTTCCTCTTTCAAGATACAGGACCCCATTAAACCACAATTATCGAGTATGTATTCTAGACTACTATACAGTTGATTATCGGGACACAGAAACCATTCACGGCATAATTAACTTGACAAATGCACAATACCATTGAAATAATTTTACATTTATGCAATGAAGTACTTACAACTTTGGCTCGACCAGATCTTCAAATTACTTGGCCCTTCTCCTCTACTCTGTCTCTACGACAATCCTACGCAGCTTATGAGGTTCTCTATGTAGGTCTGCCTTATTATGCCTATAAGGCTTATTTTTATATAAACCCTGAATCGACTCAACTCCTCTAATGCTCAAAACTCTTCATATCTCTAACTCTGAGACTAACTCTCTGACAGACAGAGACAGACTCCTAAAATTAACTTAACTTCTGAAACTGACTATCTCTTCAGGTGCCCATTAATCATTTGGGTAGTTACATTTTCTTCTCTAATTAACTAAAAATAACTCAACTATGAATAAATACATGGGGAAATAAAACATGAGACCCCCCTTTACATTTATTTATGGACAAAGGTTGTTTTGAGCCTAATGCCCCTGCATCAACAATTGCCATACAACTAATTTGTTTTAGGATACATGTGGCATTCTAGGGGTAAATTCCATATGATGTGTATATCAATCTATTAGGTGTTGGTTAGTTGTGAGTATCTAATAAATGATAAGGAATATCGATACATCATGATCTTGTAATGTGATTATAAATTGTGTCTATAATTTCCATAAAATGTATAAATGATTTGTTTAAAAAAAATCAACACAATCAACCCTAAACAATGCTCATGATGTGGAATGTCATTGGCGAAACCAAAATGATGGTCACATGTCCCATTTCTATGGTAATGGTGATCATATATATGTTTTAGCGACACTTGATGAGTAATTAAATAAATCTCAGAATGTGACTCATTGTGCCATATTTTTTTAAAGCATGATTTGTTTTCCTAGTTTTTACTAATTTGTTAACATATTTTATTCATTTGGAAATCTAATTAATGATGCTTTAAGTAATTAGGACCTAATGAGAGATGATCTTCACATCTTCACTGAAATACATTTGGTAATTGTAGTCACTAAATGAACCGCACATGCATGCTACTTAAGAAAAATTGAAATATAAACTATAATACACATCTTATATCTTCCATAACAATTTTCATACAACTTATTGTTGGCAATATGATGCAGAGTGTTGTCCTTGATGGCAACCTACTTAATGAGTTTGTTCTTGATGCTTGATGAGTTTATTAGTGATGTAAATCTGATGTTCTACAAGTAGCTCAGAAGTAGCAGAGAAAGAAATTCAAAAAGTGCCAGAATAATGTTAAACAAAGTATGTCACAAGGCATACGCGGGTTTGTTGAGGCGAAGTCGGGTATGTACGCAGAAAAGTACGTGCCAAGTCGCGTATGCTTAATTTCACTCTAAATTAATAAAACCAAGGGTTACTACCATGGTATTGACCCATTGTATTGAGTGCTAGATTGTCTATGTGACCCCGTCCAGGAATACCATCGGAAGTTGTGTGGTTTTGGCTCATGGTATTGTCAAAGGCTAGATCTATTTAAGGAGAAGAAATTCATTGTGCAATGTGTGTGCAAGATGTCTGGGTTTGAATGAATACTTATCTTTGAAGTATATTTGAATGGAATGGGTAACAGTTTGATGATAGATCTGAATCTATGATGCACCTATGAAGAAAATGATGAAGAGGGATCTCTAGATCTGAAATGTATATGTATCTTCTGGATCTGTTTATGGAATGATTAGATCTGTGATCTGGAAAATCTGTGCTGAAGTAAAGAATGAAGATCTGAGTCTTTTATCTGTTCTGGAAAGTTGCACTACCCTAAAATGTCTGAAGATCTATACGCAGGTTCGTCGAGGAGAAAGCGCGGATATACGCGGCTTGTATTCAACAAAAGCGCGTATGGGAATTGAAGTCAGCTCTGAAATGTGTGCAGATGTATACGCGGGTTGGTATTTATGAAAGCGCGTATATACACAGGATCAGTGAAGAAAAAGCGTGTATGTAATCTAGGGTTTGTTGAAGTGTGTGGAAAGAAATGTCTGATCAGTTCTGCTGTTTTACTGTTGTCTGTCAATGATGATCTGGGTTGTTCGAATATTGATTATCCTGCTATAGAGAAAGTTGTTGGTTTGATGAGTGTTCCTTGAGCTTAATTGTGTGGGTTGGATCCAGTATGAAAATTGATGAAACATGGTCCACAAAGGTGCTGAAGGTTGAAGCCTTCAGTCAGGGGGTTGTAGCTCCCTTCCAGGAGAGGCTGGTAAACGAGAGCAGGGGGTTGTCGCTCCCACATGAGGGGGGAGAAATTTGACAGCGAGGCAGGGGTTGTAGCTCATGGGGAAGGCTGGTAAATGAGAGAAGGTTGTAGCCTTCGCAGGTGGGTACTGCGTTAAGTATGGTCTTGCTCCGGAGTACATGGTTGTAGGAATGTTTTTCTCTACTATTAAATATTGAAGAGTGAGACAACGGCAGCGGTGGTTTTCTCCCACGACTTGGGTTTTCATCTAAAATCTTGGTGTTCATGTGGTGTACTATTAATTGGTTTATTCATTATTCTTGCCTTTCTTGTGTTAACTTAACATCAAATGAATGAATGTTGCAAAGAACTAAGTTAAGAATATTCTGGTACATGGTTGTAGCCTTCTGCAGGTGGGTAGTATTATTGTTTCAAATTTATGAAGAATATCTTTGGTAGGATCTGTAAGTTTATGAAGGATATCCGTGTGTATACGCGAGTCTGGTTCAACAAAGTAGCATATGGGTTTTGAAGTAAGAAAAAGTAAAAAGTTTTGAGTAAGTCCTAAATACTTATTCACCCCCCCCCTCAGTATTTTTCCCAACACTTATTTACTTCTAGATACATATGAAATACTTCAGGTAAATTCCATATTATGTGTTTACTAATATAGTAGGTGTTGGTAAGTTATGAGGATCTAAGAAATGATAGGGTATCCACACATTAGTGCCCTAGTGAATTTTTTGCACAATTTTCTATTTGTTGTAATTTTGTTGCCTGGATTTGTTATAGATTTCAAATAATACAATTATCTACCAATTGTTCTTTATATATAAGAAGTACAATAAGTAGTCACCTAAAAGTGAGCCATGTGAAAATATTGGTAACGATCTTTAATGATTGCAATGGAAAAGTGATAGCATATACTGCCGGTGTGACGAGGATTTGATTTGGATTTCTCTTTACCTGTCACACAATTTTTTTTGACATTTTGGTCATTATTTTTCTAGTCAATAAACGTTACATTTAAAATTTTACACTTCATTAATGACGTTCTCGTAATAAATTGAATGCTCTTCCATTTTCATTGGATTTTGGAGTGTGATATATCTGTGTCATGGACTTTTAATACCTAAAGTTTCAAGAGAAATAATTGATTCTTGTCAAGCTAATATTTCCTCAATATATGTTATTATCTACTAAAAACTACTTCAAAAAGAAAGTAATATTCCAATATAAAGAAAAAAACATGAACGAGCTTTCCCTAAATTGCAATAAATTTATGTTTATTATTAATATTGCATAATATGTCCTATAAAAATTGCATAATTGGACTAAGAACAGATCCTCAGTGCATTTTTTATTGTTGTTGTGATTAAAATAATGAGCCAAAGGATGCTAAGACACTCAGAGAAATCAATCTATGTATTATTTCTCACAAAATCATGTTGAGTAGTGGAGACTAAGCGCTATATTTTCTTTTTTCCTCAATCTCTCTATTAATTATGTCTATGCAGTTATAAGAATAACAAGCCGAATAAATCTCAGGCTTCCAGAGAAACTAGTCTCTATGTGCAAAAATTAATGATTACTATTAACTAAATGTTATACCATTTGAAATTGCTGAGCGAAATTAATCAGGCCATGATGTACCATTTGTCAGTATCTATTTTCTCATGTATGAAAGTTGATGTACCATTGAAAGTTTAATAAATATAATATATATATATATATATATATATATTAAATTTAATGATTAATAATAATTAAATTAAAATTCTTAAAAGACAAAATAAAAGCCTAATAATCACGAACTATTATGATAACTTAAAAATATAGAACTCAGGCTGAACATTGTTACAAAGATACCAAGAAAAGAAGAGTGCATGTGCATGATAACCTCTTTCTTGACAACCTATGAATGGCATTCTCAATGAAGACTCAAGACTCAACTGGATTGGATTGTGTATCAAAACAGTAGGAATGAATCAAAGTTCAATGAATGAATAAATTGATCGAGAAAATTTATAGGGAAAGGTAACTTGACTATCAATCTACTAAACCTCACTTCCATGATTAAAAAACACCCCCACCTTCTCAGTGGTCCCATCATGGTCCACCTATTGAAAAACAACCAACAAATATTATTTTTTATATATTTTTGCATGGCCATTGGACAATGATTTAATATGGTTTTCCTACTAAATTCCAATGGATGATTATTCAAAAATATTGAGAATTAGTTTAGTCTCAAGGCATAGCCAAGAGTCTTACCGGATAATTATAGATTACCTCTCCATTGGATGATTGTACATTTTTCATCTACTTTTTCACGTGAGTTTCAGTTGATGCTAGATCTTTGCCTTCAATTTCTTTAGTGAAGCTAAGAGTTAACTTTGATCTTACATTAATAACTATACTTGCATGAATATCCATGCTTTTATACTTCCCCACTGTGGTCAATGTTGATGTATGGCCTTGGCCCATTGATCTTACAATTAACTCACTATTCATATTCAATTTTCTCCAGTTCAGCCCAGTAAAATAAGGAAAACAAAAAATGAAGTCTTGATTTTTCTTTCCAGTGTTCCTACATAATACAAATACTCTTAAAAAACAATTAATATATAAATTGTCATCATTCATGCTAAAATCAGTTTGAATTTTTTTAATGAATTTGATTACAATTAATAGATTACATTGCTCACAGAATAAGAGATAATTTAGAACTATGATTTCACAATAATAAATTACCCTAGCAGTTCAAACTTCGAACATACCTTATGAAATTAAAATATGGCAGGTTAATGAGCCAATCTAGTTTCCTCGGAGCCAATCTTGAGCTCGGCCTAAGTCCGAATGCCTTGAGAGTGCGAGTGTAAGGAACTAGACGCCTAAAGCTTTTATTTTGTGCTTGTGTAATTCACTGTTTGACCATCAAGCCAAGCCACCAGCTATATTAACACTACTTCATGTTGGGGTAGATTGGCATTCTAATTTTTTAGTGCTATAGTTGTACGTTTTCACTGCTTCACTAATCACAACCTTGGAAGTTTGCAGGGCAACGGGCTTTATTCTTTCTTTGGTGTTTTATGTAAAAGAAAGGATTTGTGAATTTTTGTAATAGGAAGGGGAAAACTAAATTGATTCTAATTTTAAAATATCAATAATGATAAGTGGTAATTCCTTTATTAAATTTTTAATTTTGAGTGAGCCAAAAAAGTAACTTTCCTTACTTTTTGAGTACAGCCTTGCAATTGCGAAGAGGACTAGTGTTGAAAAATTATTGGTAAGTGGAAATTAAAGGGCGTAACAACGTTTTTGAAAAAATTTCAAACGTCAAAATTAAGACTTCTATCCTTCCTAGCACGTCACGGAAAATGGGAATCCGCAAAGTCTAGTCATCAAATACGTGCAAAATGCCTTATGACGGGAAAAATGGAGGACTGGTCCTATGCTGCTACATGAGTTAGGGTTTCATGT
Organism: Pinus albicaulis; assembly: GCA_034641835.2. Taxonomy (NCBI): domain Eukaryota; kingdom Viridiplantae; phylum Streptophyta; class Pinopsida; order Pinales; family Pinaceae; genus Pinus; species Pinus albicaulis. The sequence goes on along the minus strand of CM076569.1, from coordinate 59,641,702 downwards.
GGCAGCAGGGAACCTTGTATAGTTTTTCAAGGATAGGAAAGGAGAATATTGTCAGTTAATCATCACATGAAACTTCATCACCATTTGAAAATTGTGTCCTAATTTGAAACAATAAGACTACCCAACTATTTCATTATTTAATTTAGATTGTGTAATACAAAACAAATCCTAGATAACTTAAATAATGTAAGCACTTCTGCAAATATTTAGTGGGGAGAACCTTCAATTACATTTATTTTGAAGATCCACTTGTATTTTAAACCATTTTAATTAGTCTTTCATGGCTATTCTAGTAAAAATTTCAACCTCTTGTAGAAATTTGTTTTTCACTTGTATTAGAAATGAAAAAATCAAATGTATATAAAAATAATTTGAAATAAAAAAATTAAATGTGCGCTACATAAAAATGATTTTATTAAAAACTACATTAACATTTGATATCACGCGCGCATTCACCCTCAGCTCTTTTAGAACAACATTCGCCCTCAGCTCTTGCAGAAAAGCATTCGCCCTCAACATTCGCCCTCAGATCTTGCAGAACAGCGTTTGCCCTCAGCTCTTGCAGAACAACATTCGCCCTTAGCATTCACCCTCAGCTCTTGCAGAACAGCATTCGCCCTCAGCTCTTGCAAAATGGTAAGTTCTTACTGCAGGCCCTTTCTCCTATAGTAGGGTTGAATCTATTTGGGTTTTTTTGGTCAATTCCACTGGATTGTGTTAGGCTATAGGGTTCTCTCTAGATGTCTTCCAATGTTCTTTCGGATGAGTTTCAAAGAGGATGTGTAAGATGTGTTTGTGCTTGCATGAATTTGACTCCACCAGTTTCATGAAGTTTAAGCTATGGATTTTAGTTCGACAAACTCATCCATCTCAACACCTAGTAACGAATTTCCCTTGGTCTGATCTATATTGAAGGTGAAGTGCAAAGTGGTAGAGAATGGGAGATCTAAAGTCATCAACTTTATCACAAGGGTAGTACTCCAGATCGAAAGTGATGAGCTTTAGTTCTCCATATTTGGGGATTTTCTGATATTTGGGGATTTTCTGATGACATACCAAAGGTCACATCCATACAACCATATCAAGGTCAATGTTGAGATCATTCTCATATAGATATAGATCACTGATATATAGGGTTAATATCATCATCACTATCCATGGAAACCGAATGGTTATAAAATCTGTGATTGTGGTTGGCTCATTTATAATTATTACCCATTTACAGTAGAGCACATAAACACTAAATATGGCCCGAGCAGAGCCTTTACAACAGGCAATGGAATTGCAGCTGCTTCATCAATAACAAATAGCTCCACTTGAGAAAACTTTTCATAATCTTGGGGCTGGATATACTGCAGAGCAAACAATTGTAGTTATCATTCGTGCTCCAATATATTAATATAATTTTTACATTGAACTAAAGAAAGGGAAACAAGCAAATGCTAGCCATCATACAATGCTTTGACATAAGAGTTTTGAGTGACATACTTGAAAAAAGAACTCATCCACTGATATTTACAATCATTTGAGTTATTCAAGTTAAACACAATGTCAAGAATCAAGATTCAATACCCTCTATTATCTTCATCACCCAATACAAGATTTAAATTTTTCCCAAAGAAACGCTTATTAAATTGGCAGCCATTATTTCTCCCCGCTTTAAAAACCCTACATTTAAATGAAAACAAGCATTGCATTTCAACTACAAAAATCTATTAGTGTTCAAGTGTACATGTGTGCATCACTTGTGTAGGGTATTCCTTTTCCACTTTCACATTATCCAAGAATGTGTGCAGTATAGTTCATATTTTTTGTGATTTAGATTATCTTGAAAAGGAAAGGTAAATTATTTCCCATGGAAAAAGAAGGTTTTCCCTTTTTACTACTGGAAATGGTACAACAAAGTTCCATTTCTACCCGAAACTCCTATGAAACAGGAACCAAATAAATGCCATGTCCTCAATGGACATCATTTGGCTTTGAAAATGGTCGTTGCACCGTGTTGTTTCTTATATTACATCACGATAGTTTCTTAGGTCATTTGTTGTTTCTTGAGATGAAAAACAACCAAAGAAATTGTGAAGATCCTTTCAAGAAATAAATGACCATTTCTCAATCATATCTCAACTATTTTTTATTTTATTTAGTGGTTGTTTACTTTGAGAGAAATTTGACACTTTTATAAGGAATATAACATAAAAAAACAAAATGGGAAGGAATTGATGATGTAGATGACCTTTAGTTGTTGTCAATTAAGAATTGATAATACACGATGCATGTTCTGTACTACAAACTAGATTCCTTCTTGGAGTTAGGACACAGAGTATTGAATCAAAGTTGTAGTTTCTAACTTCTTGTATTGGTTCATCAATCTTGAAATTCAAACATTGCATGTCTTCATTGCTTCATGTTTGAATAATTTGCATCATATCGTACAATAGGAAATTATGAATTATGATTATTATTACTTTATGGATCTGTTAAGTTACTTTTAAGTTTGCATGGTTTAGTGTGAAATTATTCTAGTGTGCCCCTAGGCCCAAGAGAAGGAATGCCAAGGACTGAGAACCCTAGTTTTTAAATGGTATTGTTTCTTATACCCAAAAACCCCTCAACATCACTTCTTATTAGTTCTTAACAATAATTTTGTAAACAATTTGAGAATTGATATATCAAAATCTCGCACTTCTCAAGATAAAGTCCTAAAGCTAAAGTGTGATACCATGTGTGATTCAATAGCCCCATTGTCACCTCACCAACCTCTTTTCACTTCGGGCTAGCTCTCCTCCAACTCAAGGGGGGTTCTCCCCAGTAGATGTTAGGGATCTAATGGCCCAACCAAACCAAGTCAAGAGCCCCCTAACTCTCTATGTTTACTACTATCAATCAAAATATTGAACAATAGGGTTAGACATGCATCCTGAAGATAAAATTGCCAGGGTATTTTTGGCTAATTTCAAAGGGAAAGTCCCCAAACACATATAATCAAGGAATTATAATGTGATTTCAAACATTAAATATCAACAAAATCGTTTAAAGGATATTGAAAGGAAAAAGGTGATGGAAGATAAAAAGTGCCTTACTTAAATGCTCTAAGGATTTTTCAATAGTTGCTCCAAAAGCTTCACTTCAAGGCCCTTCAAGATCATCTCCAACAATGCTATACCATCAGCTTCAACAATGTTGCTCCAAAAATGTCCTCAAGGTCTTCACAACAAGTTTACTAGAAGTTGCTCCAATAATATATTCAATAAGGTCTTCATTGTCAACTCGTCTCTTGTTTGGGTGCCTTAATGTGCAATGACATGTTTCCAGGACTGAATTCAATGCAAGGCATATTTGAAACTCTAACTCTGTCTTCCGGTGTCTTATTAGAAATTATTTCAGTTTTTTTTTTGTGTTTTCAAGTTAGATATTTTTTTCAATTTTTTACATTTATAATTTTATTGCAATGTGGCAGATTGATCAGGATAGTACAGGAACAACCCCAAGACAGGATGATCGCGGAAAGAGGCCAGCGGAAGAACATGTAAAGTGCCAGCATTGCTCTATCTTCAGGTATTTTAGTTATTTACATAATTGAAATAATATTAATTTTGTTCAAATATGCAGACACCTAGCCATGGTACGCCTGATGATTCCCTCTTTGGGGAAGAGCTTTCTTCATCCCTATCTCAAGTGTTCTTGTTGCAAAAAAAGGCACGAGATGCAAGGTCATAATTTAATACTTTGATAGACGCGCCTCAAACACATGAAATAGAAGAGAGGATAAAAAAACTTATGAGCCAACTAGAAACATATCAGGTAATAATAAAAAGTCAAAAGGATATTTTTTTTGTTCTGCATGAGATGAATTGTGATAGTTTGATTTTTAATTTTTACATTGACTAAACTAACAAAAAGTTCTTTTGTATGTAGCGTTTATTGACACTTGCTGAACCCAGTGTTGGTGGTAGTGGTACACAAGGGCAAGAGATTTCCCAGCAACCCTCTCGTACACCTTCTACTCCTTTAGGTGCCATCCAAGAAACACACCCTACCCAAGCAGACACCCAGCCAACCGCTGAACGTGTTGGTAGTGATGAGGCTGATATGGCAAACTACATTATTGCGTTTCCTGGAGCTACACGTGTTAGCTCCACAGGGACCATTAATGGCACATTGTTGGTGAATGATGAAGGTGTCCCTATAAAGCACGTACAACTCCCAGGTAAATTTTAATATTTTAACTATTTCATGTACTCTATCTAAAACATGTTTATCATGATTTTTATTTTTAAATTAATGCTAATATCTTTTTTTTTTCTGTGTAGGAAACAATGAGTTCTACAGGTTTTTGGAGAGCCATGCGTTGGTAATTTTTGGCCCAACCATATGCACAAGGTGGAATTCCCAGAATTCCAACCTGAAAAAAGAACTTCTAGATTATCTAGAAGCCCTTTTTGGGGTCGGCACATTTGACAGAACAGCGGTGGCTCGGGTAGCCGCCAAATATTTGAAATATACCAGTGACACCTATAGGACGCAATTTCAATTTAACCCTAGATATGAGCGTCGTCTCACAGTTCCAGAGAGTGAGTGGAGAGCACTCATCCATGACGGAAAAGAGAAAAGGGCAAAGAAAGAAGGAAAAATGCTAACTGGACCCGCAAGGTAAATTACAACTTTAATTCAATAGCTTTAATTTTCTCTATGTCTAAAATAAAAGTGTGCTATGTCATATCTGACTTCAATATTTTGATGATAGGTTTCCTGACACCTCGAAGGCAACCAAAGCTAGGATTGAAAAAAAGGGCCATCACAAGCTAGGCCAGGGCGGCTACTTGAAATTAGCCGCAAGAATTGTAAGTAGCTAAACATCTTATAATTAACTCTATCGCCTTCCAACATTTTTGTAATCCTATCAAATAACATTAAAAATACACAATCATATGTAATGTAGGGTGATGTCTTCGGAACAGAAACTACAGAGGAAGATAAAAATATCACTTTCCATTTCGGCTATCAAGCCATAGTTGAACGTCGCAGAAGCTTGGGGCAGGTCCCAAGATCCAGAATGCCTGATAAGGTAAAACATTAACCTTTCAATATGTTTGTTTTCGTCCATAAATTTAATGTCTAAAAAATTTGTTTAAATCAGGGGAGCAGCACTACCGACGAGGCAAATAACCCAGTTTTAGAGCCAGATGTAGATGATCCTCTCGTGCAACCTGATCATTGTAGTGGGGACCAGGCCGACAATGCTGCTATCAGTGAGGGCCGTGACGGTAATTAATTTCCACTTATATTTTTTTCTAATTATACCTTGATGGTTGTCCTTATAACTTTTTTTGTTTAAATGACAGAGAATGTTTCCCTTGAGGATCTTACCACTAGAGAGGAAGATAGGGCAATAGTCCCAACGGCGACAACTGGTGCACCAGGTAAATAATCTCATTGCAATTTTTTTTATTAATATTACCGAACTAGTTCAATGATATTTAAAAACTGACAATTAAAATTTAATATTATCTGTTTTTGTAGGCGATGCCTTGTCACTGGATGAGACCAGACATCGTGACTACGCAACTAGGTTAGAAGTGCGGGTCGAAAGGCACGAAACAGGAGCAGAGCACAATGGTATTGATGATGTAATTAGGAGCTTTAGAAATAGGAAGAAGAAAAAGAAAATTTGATAATGTAAAATATTGTATTATTATAAGACAAACGTTACCATACTTGGAACGTTTTTTGCATTATATAAAAAACTCATTTATCATACTATTTTTATGTCAAGCATTAATTGCAATGTTTCCTTGCGTACTTTTTGTTGAATTGTTTTTTTATTAGTTATTGAATAATTTTTTTTATGCTCATGAAAGTAAAAAATGAAATATAGATTGGGTATTGGGGAATTGAGAGTGATGTGAGAGGGGGGGGGAGGGGCCATAAGAGCTTCCACCTTCACGTGGTTGGCCTTGTTTGGTAGAGAATAATTTATTAGAGCGATTTAATCTTGGAGCAAACCACCCTCGATCCAGTGTAGCAACAAAAAAGTCACTGTTGACTTAGTTGCTACTCTTTCAGATCGTGGGAGGCTTGTTCCAAGTTCATGCGACTCCAATAAATTGTTCTTGAAACGAAGAGGAGCTTATTCAGGTATGTTTTGACATTTTCAACATATGTTATAACATTATCATAAGAATGCATCTTAGAGTAAAAAATACTACATCAATTACTTGTATTTATTGTATAGATAATGATGGATTTTGATTGCCTTTGCAGTGCAGGTACAAATCCTCTTGCATCATGAGCAATACAACTTGTCAACCAGGGTCACGTCCAGGATATTTTTGCTTGTGTGCTTGACCAGGTTCGTAATGTCACATTTTGTAAGTTCCTTTACAGTTCATAATTCAATATTAAGCTTGTTCATGATTATTATCTAGGTTTTTTGTATGTGTTTTTTCATCTATTTGATTGTAAGCAACTCTGCATGTTTCCTGTTGTTCACTGTGATTTCTCCCATTACCACTCCTTAGATGAATCCGACTTTATTGTTACATAGGTTACTTTATTGTTACTATGATTTCTCCATTTATGATTTCATAGGTTACATCATGTAAATTTGTCAATCTCAGGTTGGTGATGAGATTTAGTTCTCCAGATTTGGGGATTTTATGATATTTTATCCCTCATGTCATTCCTGCATCACCTCGTTGTTTGAGCATGCCAATTGTCTACCACTTGTACTAATTGGCACATGTCAATCTCTGAGTGGTGCCACATTTCACCTATTTTCAGCCCACTTGACCACCTGAAAAACTCAAATCCACACACCATTTGTCTTTATCATGGAGTGCCACATATCCTAAAAATTTAGGTCGATTGGCCTTTTGTTATGAAAGAGATCAATTTTTTTTTCGTCAACACTTCTTATCCAGGCACGACACCTGTTACTTGTTTAATCTGACGGTGACAGTCTCTCGGGTTACCTTCTAGGTTTGACATACTACTGGTTTCTGGTATATTTCCATGGAATCGGTCTGAAAATACCAGCAACAATCCACACACCTGCAACCGGCGACAGACCTACCGTTTTAGTAGCTGCATTTCCGCAACTGCCAATACACCTGCTGTTTTAGTTGCTGCATTTCGACAACTGCCAATACACCTACCGTTTCATTCTCCTGGACTCTGTGTATGCATATTTTTCATATAATTTTATCATGAAGTTGGCTGCAGTGCTTTGACATGCCTTTGAATATTTTTGCAGGTTAGAAGACATTTCAGGCCAGAGCTATTGAATAGACTTGATGAGATAGTTGTATTTGATCCTCTTTCTCGTGATGAGCTCAGAAAATTTGCTAGACTACATATGAAAGATGTAGCAATTCGTCTTGTAGAGAGAGGTGTTGCTTTAGGGGTTATAGATGCTGCTCTGGATCTTGTTCTTCAGGAAGCCTATGATCGTGTAAGTAATCACTTTGTTTTTCTTTCTTTCTTATTCAGAGTCTATCTTGCCAGGGGATGTGCCCGTTATGGTTTGTTATGAGACCGTTGTCAATTTCATCACCATCCCTCATAATATATTTGATTGTATTTATAAATAATAAACAATTATTACACCAAACAATAAACAATTAACTGTACTATGAGTAATATTATATCTTGAAATAATTCTCATTATAATTTCATAACCTCTGCTCTCACTTGGTGGTCTCTATATCACTAAGTGTGTCTTCTTTAAAATTATAGTTTCAGGAGACAATGAACAATCAACTACACTGTGAGTGATATCTTGTAATAATTCTTATTATAATTTCCTAACCTCTACTCTCACTAGGTGTCTATATCACTAGGTGTATCTATTTTAAAATTATAGTTTCAATGGTAGATAAATTTTTATCTTAAAATTATAGCTTTGATGGTGATACCTTGTGATTGATAATGCAATTTGAAGCAGCTTTGGCTTTGACTAATATAGTCTCAGGAACCTCTGAGAATACAAAGGTTGTGATTGATTACGGGGCACTGCCTATATTTGTGGAACTTCTTACCTCTGGGAATGATAATGTTCGAGAACAGGTAGCATGTTTATTTTAGAGGCATAAAATTATTCTTCCCAACTATCTTTATATGTCTGTAATTTTGGAATTTGATTTAAAAAACTAGTACCCAACTTTGAGTTCAACTAGTGTTCGTGTAAGGCTGTTTGGGCTTTGGGAAATATTGCTGGAGACTCTGCAACATTTAGGGATGTTGCCCTCAGTCATGGAGCTCTGAGGCAGGTGCTTGCCCAGTTGAATGATACTGCCAGAATTTCAATGATAAGAAATGCTACATGGGCTCTGTCAAATTTTTGCCGTGGTAAACCCCAACCACTATTCGAACAGGTAAGCAGAATACATTTTCTGCCTCTTCTTCTTAGTTCGCAGATACTATGGATTTTTTTTATAGATCTTGGTGCTTGGTAGATTTGGACGTAATATGGACCTAGGCGCTTGTTCATTACAATGAGTCTGTCATCAGGTTTTAGAAAATGCTCAGAAATTTGGGTTTCACAAGGGGATTACCCTTGCTTGCAATTATCGATTATCAATCACATTCAAAAAAAGTCTTTCGTAGCATTTCTGAGCTCTTTGTAGGTGAATTTCCGAGGCAATTTCAAAATATCTGAACTAAATTTTTCTATCCTTTTCAATACTCTGCGCTTGTAATAGAACCAGACAAACAATCTAGTGGCAAATGCAACAACAAAAACACCTCCTGTTGCAATGCCTGCAATTCACCCTCTCTGCATGCATGACTGACTATGGCACCCTCTTTTTTGAACAGGTACTAGAGCTGAAGGTACTGGTTTCCATTAGGATCGTGGAATTCAACATCCAAAATAGTATCAAATTCCACTGCAATAGTATTCCCCGGCAAGGGAAATAGTTCATTGAGACCTATTGGACTCATCACCCCCAAATAGCCTCCAGGGCTACCCAAAGTGTGATCAGCTGGAGCAATAACAAATTTTGATCCATCCCCAATTGAAACAAGAACGGGACCCACATTGGTTATAGACAACGAGAAACATGTTTTGAAAGAAGAAGAAACTTTTGTATTAGGGTCCAGAAATATAACTGGTCTATTGTACAATGCCCTACCTGCACTTCAAATTGGTACTCCCAACTCCATGCTAAGGCTCACTGTGCCATTCTTCAGATGAACATCTTAACCTGAAGTTTGATTCCAAAAAACCTAAGTCCCATGTTCTATGCCCAAGACCTATGTTACAACGAGTAGAGTTCTGAGTGAAATACTTCACAATATGAAGCAAAAGAAACATAGCAAAATTGCTCGCTTTAGACTGATAGTTTTCTGTGCGAAAATTCAACTGCAAACAGTAAAAACATAATATCAAACACAACCAATCCACAATGGAATTTGAACATGAGGATTTATAACCATAGAAAACCCTCCCCAAGTTAAAATAATTCCAGAATGGCTTTAAGATTCTACTAATGAGCACTTACAACACCATAGCAATTACTGTCACAATGAAATATGCTGGAAGCAAAGCCCTTGTACAGTTTCTACATTTCCATAGTGGAAGCAAGAATCTTGCTATCTCTCATGATCTGGTTCTGTGGTCAGATCCTTTGCTATGGCTGTCTTGTTCTACTAAACGTGAATCTGTCTTAGCTTTGGCTCTGGTTCTCATTTAGGATAGTGGCTATCTGATCTTGTTGTGGCTTTGAATATACAAACTTGTTCAATAAAAAAATTTTGACTCTGCTATATATAGGAGCTTCAATGGGTGCTCTCAAACTGCTCTACTACAATATTTGCACTCTCAATGGACTTCTACAGCAATTGGCACCATCAATATGCTTTGTTAAAATGATGGCTCACGTCAAAAAACTATGCTACAACCATTGGCACCACGAATCTTCTCTCTGCTTCGTCAAATGGTTGGCACCATCAAATAACTTTGCGCTCCTCGAGGTGATTACAGTGGAAAAAAAAATTTTGGGCATCTTTGTTTTGTCTCTGATTCAAGGTAGAACTATGTTGGCCTTGTTTTTTTAGTCCTTGGAACTTAGTTCTCTCATATTTTCCATCCTATCCCCAGTTTTCTACCGAGAAAGACATAACTTCACGATATCAAAATTGAATATTTTTGGCCATTTATCTTTAGTAATGGTACAACTTTAATTTGGTGCATTCGTACAGTATCTGAAGAGCACTCTCAAGCTGTTATTCAATATTTTAGCATAACTACTACATTTAACTGCCATGCTCTAATATTTATATCAACCATAAGAATTCTTAAGGTAGTTCCACATTTGTGAAGCAGAAGGAATTCTTCTGACAGCTTCTTATCATAGTGGTACAATTATGTTCACAGTTTATCTTTTATAAACCTCCAATTTTCCAAACGTAATAGAGACTACAGTTTGCATCTCAAATTTTGGACAAATCTGTTTAGTATTCTACAGAAAATTCATTAAGAATACAGTGCTGTGTCTACTAAGCACAAATAATTGTTGTACTAAGTCATCTAAACATCTTGACATCCTCGTTTTATATTCCTTTTCTATTTTCGCAAAGTTTCCTCTGCTACGGAAAATGTAATTATATTAATTTTTTTCCATCGATATACAGATTGGATCTAATTAGATGTAAACCCTTGCTACAATGGTTATTCGAATGGGTTAGAATGTGCATTGTTATTTGTTTCTTTTGAAATACATGCATTACCACTACGCGAGATCTTTGCATTAATTTTGAAATGTTGAGATCTTTGCATTGATGTTGCCTCTGCTTGGTGGTGTCTCTGAGATTGAGTTGATCCAAAGGCAATGGATGTGCATCAGCGGTCGATTTCTCTTTGCTATTACTGTAATCCAAATCCTCTAGCATGCAAACAGGTGCCGCAGTAATTATATCTAGGATTGATATTTTTTTTCTCACCTTCACTTTAGGCTTGGAAAACTTTGTTCCAGATTTTTTAACATTTGAATCACCTGATAGACAGTGATCTATGTGGGCATTTAAGGCTATATTGGATGTAGATGAGAAATATCTACAAACAGGACAAACCTTTGGTATCATGGCCTCTGGAAGAGATCTCGGATTCCCAAATTCTTCGTTCTTCCCAGGATCTGCCTTGCTCTTCTCCAAAGTTTGGATCTACCTTGTAGGCTCCTTCCTCTTCTACACTGCTTGAATTGGAGCACCTCCATTATGATATCAAATCATCCACCACTATGAAATGACACAGGTCGCAGATGCTTTTATAGACTTGCCTTTTGGGCACTTCACCGCGAACCAAGTTCTAAAATGTCACAACCCACTTGATATTTATCCCTAGCAAAAGTGTCACATGTGAAGATCAGGCTTTTGATGAAGCAAATAACTTGGTAAAGAGAATTTTTGATTACTTATGTATTCGGCCCAACGATATAGATTTTGATGCACTATCATTTTTAACCATGTGCTGAAAAACATACAAAAAACTATGTTTTTAGTGAAATTTGAGTTCACAAGAATCGATGCCAGTCAAAATCTAGACCTTGCTCCCAGCTTACTGGTAAAAGGCGATACTCATATTTCATGCAAGTAATGGAATGCCTTTTTCATTGTTTTATCTCGTCTTATTCAAACTTCCAAGTCTATCATCAATGATTGTCTTATGCTTTAGAAAAACGGTATTATGCTTTAGAGAAGTGTATCTACTTCTTATTATACTTCTTAACTTCCGAGTCTAGCATCGATGATTATTTTATGCTTCACACATAATCTAGTTTTCATTATACTCCTTGAAACATTTTTTATTAGTTGAATGAGACAAACTTAAAAGGAGTAAGCTAATATATTAGCAAAAGGATTTCTGTCACAAATATAAGATTCTTATAGGAATTCAGTGGAAATTCCAGGCATCACCTGAGTAATCTTCAGTGTCTGCAAATTTTGACATCCAAAGAAAAGTTTGTTACAAAAATAGGTAACTCCTACTTGAAAATGTTGATGTTGATGTGTAGCAATCTCCTTCATTTATATCCATGTTGAGTCTTAACATATATTAGTAAGGAGTATTATAGTAGTTCACACCTGTAATACTCACAAAGGGAACTCAGACAAACCATCATCTCTCCAAAACAGTGACTAAGATTTTCACAGTTGGTTTCTTCAGATTTATTGATGCCACAATACCATGTCTCTTTTAGATTAATTCAAATTCACCGAATGCTTTCAAGCGATTGTCATTATGAATTAGTCAAAACAGGTTTCAGCATATGACAAGGATTTATATGCAATGGATTTGGATAGTTTAACTACCACTTCGCACATTTCCAGGAGTTTATATGCCAAGAACTACTGCACTTTTAATCAAGCTATTGGAAAATTTTGTTTCATATTTTGACATTATTAATGCCAACCTTGACTTGCGACTCTTCGAAATGAAGATTCAAAAAGTTGAGTAATGTGGTTATTAAGGGACAAGAGTCAGATTATACATGTATCAAGGTAGGATTGATCCAGATGAACTCCACCTGCAGATTAAAGATGTCTATCAACAATTGTATCCTTCAATAGTGTATTTGCAATACCATCTCATTCAGTCTTTTGGTGTTCAAGAGTGAAGATCAATAAAAATGCATGAATCTTTCTCGGACTGCTTATATTGTCAAATCATCAACTCTAAACCTTTGAACACCATGCAAACAAAATTGAGCACCTAGTCACTGGATTAAAATTTCTCGCATGGCTACATTGTGTATAAGCTTCTCTTACCCCAAACATCTCCCACAATCCCCCATAAATAGAAAACAATGGAAATGGTTTGCATCCCTCTTATTTGACAATTTCTAAGCTAACTTTATGGAACTGTTCTAGTTACCATAAAAATATCTTGGTTGATGGGGTAAAAACCCACAGTCCCAGTTCTTCTCTCATTTTCAAACCTCAAGTTGTGTATAGATGCCTTCAAAATTCATTCCCAAATTCAATTCTGGGCAAATTTACAATACTGATGCTGAAGCACTTTTCAATAGTTAACTAGTTACAAACCCAACCAACCCAGAAATTCAATATAAACGTAGAAGTTTCACTTTTTAATAACTATAAGAAAACCATCCTTATGAAATTCCGAATTAAGTATTCGAATTTCTTTTACACTTCAATTTGAGTCCTGGGTTTCGCACTTACCAGTTCTCCTTAATCTCGCTCTTCGAATTTTATTCAAAGTTCAATATGATAATGGTCACGGCTTAAAATCATTCAGTGAATTTAACCTTTTCCTTAAGGCCCAATTGAAACCTTCTCCATATTTAACCTTCCATGCACCGATATATAATAAGGACTAAAAAATCAAACCAGCATGCCATTCTTTCATTCCGAAGGGCCGACTTTGGTATTCTTGGTATTCTTAGTCTTCAAGCTCCATACCTGCATAGTCCAGACTCCATCCTAGAACTCCATTTGCTTTTTCCAAGTTTTCTTCATACTTGGGTCAATTTTCTTCTCCCTTATGGTTTTTCAAAGGTCCTTCAAGCTGAGACATAGGTTTTAGATGGATCAAGAATTCTATTTCTTGGCATATGATAGAATACTAGCTACTCTTGCATGTATTATTACTCTTACTATATGGTAGACTGGAGAGTCACAAGTACAAAAAGGTGTGTACATCAATCAAGGCCCTTATGTAATTTTTGTATTAACTGAAATATATATGTGTGTGGTGGGGGAGAGGGGATTGAAGTAATTTTTGTATTAACTGAAATATATATGTGTGTGGTGGGGGAAAGGGGATTGACGTAGAAATATGTTGATAACTGGATTTCCCTTTCCATATGTTCACACAGTGACAAAATTATGGTATATTCTTTCCTGTGAAGAGTTTTTAACTTGTACATATTTCAGGGATTTAATTTTTCAAGACACAAGCTGGAAAAATAGAGGAGGAGGCTGATAGCCACAGGCCAAGTGGATTTAAAATAATATTCCCTGCAATGCTAAAAGAAGCTAAAGCCTTAGGTTTGGATCTGCCTTATGAATTTCCTTTCATCAAGCAAATCATTGAAAAGCGGGAGGCTAAGCTTCAAAAGTTATAATCTGATCACCATTCTCCTCTGTCATTGATAAATTTTCCATCTCTCAAAGTGATAATTGACTAACTTTACCTTTTACCTTGGTGGTGTTTGGATCAGGCTTCCTCCTGATCTTCTCTATGCCTTACCAACAACGTTACTCTATTCTTTGGAAGGCCTGCAAGAAATAGTAGACTGGGAGAAAATAATGAAACTTCAATCCAAGGATGGATCATTCCTCAGCTCGTCGGCATCTACAGCGGTTGTGTTCATGCGTACAGGGAACAAAAAATGCTTGGATTTCTTGAATTTTGTCTTGAATACATTCGGAAACCATGGTATGACAAATTACAATATGATTTTAGGAAGGCCCTTTTCTTTTTATATACTATGTGAAAAATGTTAAATTTTAAATTGAAGATTGCGAATGAAGAATTTAAGGTCTCTAACTTCAAAAATAAGCATGTAGCCTAGAATTTAGGGTCTGTCTAATGCATTTCTCCATTATTTTGGATTGGAACAATGCCTCCACTATGGTGAGTGAGGGGGTTGGGAAGCTCGCGTCACATGTACCCAAATATTTAGAGTTTTTTGTTACGTTTCCATCCCCTATTTGAATAAATCCTGTTGGGATTTCATCTCCTCATGCATATTTTCAATGATTAAAAATTTTCATATTATATTGTGGTGTAGCCCTTGAGTGAGTTTTGGATTTGTAAGTTTTCTTGGTGTTTCATTTATAAAAACAACTGTTTCAAATTGAGATTTATGGATTCCACTTCAATATTTGGATATAACTTGTTATTTCAGATTTAAGGCATTCCATTCTCACTAGCAGATTTTTGATGTGTGCTACCCAGTATGAGAAATCCGTTGGAGGTGAGAAGGCATATTGTCTACCAGTATATTGACCGTGGAGTTGCCATCTCCTTGCTTCTCATTGTTACCACTATCTATCATGTTGTTAATTTTAGGGCATTTGTTGCAAATAGACAATTTTAGATTTTTATTTATTTTTTTATCACAGTGTTTTTATCACAGTAATTTGTTGCATAGGGTTAGAAGGCAGAGGAGGCAGAGTAGGGTTACAGAAGGGCCAAGTGATCGAAGATCTGGCCAAGAATTTGTAAGTAATTTCATTGTGTATAATGAAGAATTGTTTAGGCATTTTTGTACATTTGTAGGATAAAATCCTGTGTGCATATGTCCTGAATACCCATGAATCTGATATAAGTAAGATATTGTAATTCATTAAGAGTCTGCCTGCATATTTGTGTGTTAGAAATCTATGTTAAAGGAATGACAACAGATTGGATTTATGCGCCTACTGTGTGAAGAATGTGTTTTTGTGTATTTGTGTTCTCCGAATGCATTCATGGTTCTTTGTATAAATTTGAGTTATTGACCCCTCTATGGAGAACCCAGTTTGTTCCTCGAACTTCGTTGAGTCGGACGTTCCCATAAACTCTAGTTGTGGAGGATCGTTATCGATTTAGAATCCCGTTGTGGAAATTGTGACTGGTCGAGAGGAACTGCGACTTTGTCAAGCAACATCGATCTTATGCAAAGCCACCATGCAGAGCATGTTGTAGATTGAATTGAATACTGTGTGGAAACTTCAGTTCGAAGGAAGCAGAACCTGGGACTCCTAAACCAATTGGAACCATGAAAGGAATGTAACGAGTGGTTGGAAGAATGGAACAAGGCAAAGGCGGACGGAGCCCTGAGCCAAGGGTAGCATGGAACCTTGACTTACAAGGAAAACCGGAGTTGGAATGAGTGGTATTCGCGCGATTGAAAGAGTGGAAAGTTGTTTTCAAAAAAATAACGCGATATTTCCCGTTGGTTGACATGTAAGCCAAGGGTGGTTTCACAAAACAACGAATTTCACATATATTTTGAGTGTTAATGCTCGGCATCAAAAATAATGCGAAAGCTCATGAAGATCGTCGGATCATCCCCACCGGAGCGATAGATCATCCACCGTTGGATGTGAATGCACGTTAGTGCCGGGCCAACCATGTTTGTATATGGGCGTTTGGTAGTTTAATAAAGTCTGAGTTATATATATATGGACGAATATCCATATAAAACGACGGATTGTATATGTGTGGGGTCCAACTCTAATATGTGTTGGTTAGTGTCACTCCAACTAAGGTTTTCCAGTTATATGAATTCCCATAACAAAAAGGGTCACCGTGGAGGCGCAATGCGATGTGTATAATGTGCGTTGAATTGCCACAAGGTTATATTGTAACATCTGAGTTGGAGAATGTTGGTATACGATATGGTAATCTATGGGAAATAGTTCGGCTTTGGAGGTTAACTCAAATTATTATTGAGTGTTAATACAACGCATTGACAAAAGTTTATTCATATTTATGTGTCCAAGCCTCATATGAAGTCCTAGTTATAAAGTGAATGCCATCACTAAAGGTTAGCGGGGTCCGATCTTATTATATGATTGTTTATAGTCGAAGCGTTGCGGGGTGGTTTATTATGTTAATATTTCACAGTCGAATTATGTTCATAACAATTGGAATGCCCACAATTCATAACAAATATTGGAGATTTACTGTCTTGTTTTAAAGTTTCATTTTTATTTTTTTTAAATTGAACTCGTTGTCGGTATACCGACGCTTTGTAAGCGTTTCTCTTCCAATGCCTTATAAGCATCGGTCTTCTAACATTTTGAACGATTTCCATTTTCATCGGTCTTGTGACGTTCGTCGATATTGCGAAATTTCTTCCTGGCGTCGGTATTGCGACGCTTTTGAAAAGCGTCGGTATTGCGACGCTTCTGGAAAGCGTCGGTCTTGCGACACTTTTGCAATGCATCGGTCTTGCGACACGTTTTTACAGCGTCGGAATTGTGATAGTTTAGAAACGTCGGAAGAGCAACAGTATAAAAACGTCGGAAGAGCGACGTTCAAAACGTTGGACCACATTTCGTCGGAATTGCAACAGTTTAGAAACGTCGGAAGAGGGATAGTATGAAAACGTCGGAAGAGCGATGTTCAAAACGTCAGACCACATTTCGTTGGAATTGTGACAGTTTACAAACGTCGAAAGAGCGATGTTTGTTTGGAAGCGATGGAAATAGTGTCAGTATTGCGACACTTTGTCAAGGCATTAGAATTGTGACGTGGTGGCAAACCACGTTTTGTGCATCCTCGAACTGTCGCTCTTGTAACGACTATGTGTCAGAATAGCGACGAAGTGGCCGTCGGAAATTGGGCCAAATTTTCTAGTGTAAAATTAAGTTATTTAAAAATTGGATAACAAAAACAAGCAAGGATAGTGTTATGCACCATCCAAACACCATAGATCTCCCTGTACATTAATTATATTTATAATTTAGGGTCCATGCAATGGGGACGTGTTAGTTCTAACTCTACAATGTTGAAGTGATGCGAATAAAATAATCATGTGCTCATGTACTGATCAAATAGAGGCCATCCTGATACTGAAAGCCATCTACCCTTTATTGTGGACATTAAATCGTAGTGCCAATGCATTATTTATAACAAAAGAAAAAAGGGGTGAAAAATTAATAGAAAAATTCAATGTAGCAAAGGTTTTTTGGTAAGAATTTGAGTATAAGAATCCATACACCATGGGATATGAGAATAAAACAAACTAATTAGGCCAAATTTCACATGAGAATATGTTGAAAATAGAGATAATTATAAAAAAGGCATGTTTAACCTAAAAAATGGCAGCTTCCAGCTTCATTGATGCCCATTACACAATGATACCCGACCCTCGATGCCACTACATAGTGATATCCAACCCTCGATTCCACTACACAGCACTCTCTAACCCAATTAGGGGGAGAATTCGAACCCATGACTTCTCTACCAAAGTATACTCTCCTTTGCCAGCTTCATTGATGCCCATAACACAGTGATAAATGACCCTTGATGCCACTATAAAGTGATAGCTAACTCCTCTGCCAGCTTCGTTGATGAAAATAACATAGTGATAACCGAACCTCCATGCCACTACATAAGGCTCACCGACCCAATTAGGGGGAGAATTTTAACCCATGAATTCTCTATCGAAGTGTAGGTTTTAACCCTATACAGAAATTATCTGCAAATGAATCTTAAAGACAAAAAATAAACAGTAGCGAGAGCATAAAACATAAAACAGATAAACATAGAGATTTTCCCCTGGATCCCAAATCGGGACGACCAACTTGGTTTTTCATTATGTTCCTTTTAGTGTTACAACACATATATATAAATGCCAAAGCATACATAAAACCCAATCCATTAACCCTGGATTAGAACATAACCGTAGTTCCCTTGACCGGATCTACAAAATACTAGGGGCAAAAAACCATGTGCAAACCCATGCACAAAACCATGGGCGGGTCTTCCCACTGGAAAATAAGGACCAAAAAAATTTTCCAGGGCACTGCCCTGGACCTCGACAGGGGGGGCTACCATCCCCCCTATCACCCCCTCGATTTTGTGCCCAGCGCAATGTACAGGGGGGGCTATCACCCCACCGCGCGTGATTAGTTGTGGAAATAATATAACACAAACCCAACATTCTCCCACTTGTTGTTTTCTTCTCGCAGGGGGCCAGAGGAGAGCTGAGTCATTAGCCCAACTTTATAACACCCATTATTTCTCTACACCAAGAGAACTTCTGAGTGCTCACAAAATTTTTCCAATGCATCTGCAACATTCTTCAAAGTGTCCACCTTTACCAGCAACACCCTTTTAGCTTCAACCATATATATCACAAAGTGATATTGAACATCAATGTGCTTTGTCTTTGAATGATAAGCAGGGTTCTTAGCCAAGAAAATTGCACTTTGGCTATCATATTCTATCCTTATAGCTTGCTGCACCAATCCCATACTTGAACACAATATCTACAACCAAACTGCTTCCTTGCTTGCATGAGTGGCTGCCATGTATTTTGCCTCTGTAGTTGAAAGAGCCACTACAGACTATATTTTACTCATCCAACTGACTGCACCTCCAAATAGGCTAAACACATACCCACTTGTAGATCTTCTTTGGTCCAAATCTCCAGCCCAGTCTGCATCAAAAAAACCACAAATGTCCAACACTCTTTCCAATCCTGGTCTTCCCTGGTAGCACAAGCCATAATCACTAGTGCCACGCAAATATTTGAAAACCCACGTCACTTCTGTCCAATTATCCTTCCCTGGGTTTGACATAAACCTGCTCAATACTCCCACTGCGTGTGCAATTTCTGGTCTAGTACAAACCATTGCATACATCAGGCTACCCACTACACTTGCATAAGGAACACGGGACATATCCTCCTCCTCTTCTTCTATCTTGGGACACTGTTCAACAGACAACTGTGTACCTATAGGAATCAGAACATTCACTGGTTTACTATCCTGCATATTGAACCTCTCTAATATAGTCTCAACATACTTCCTTTGGTTTAACCAAAGCTTCCTCTTTTCCCGATCTCTCTTAATTTCCATGCCCAAAATATAGTTTGCAGAACCAAGATCCTTCATGTCGAATTTGAAGAATAGTTGGGTCTCAAAATATTGGATAATTTCTTTGTCATTTCCAATCAACAACATATCATCCACATACAAGACCAAATAAATAACACGGTCACCAATTAATTTAAAATAAAAACAGTGGTCCTCCTTGCTTCTGGTGAAGCCAAGTCCCCGTATATAGGTATCAAATTTTTTATACCACATCCTTGGTGATTTTTTTAACCCATACAGAGACTTCTTTAACCTGCATACTAGCTCTTTCTTCCCCTTCACCACAAAGCCTTCAGGTTGTTTCATGTATATCTCTTCTTCTAGATCCCCATGAAGAAATGTTGTCTTCACATCAACCTGTTCTATCTCAAAATAAAATGCAGCAGCAACAGATAAAAGTAATCTAATAGAAGTAACTTTGGCAACAGGAGAAAAAATATCACCAAAATCAATTCCCGGCACCTGGGAATAACCTTTTTCTACCAACTGAGCTTTGTATTTCTCCACCTTGCCTTCTACATTCATATTCTTCTTAGACACCCATTTTCTCCCTATGGGCTTCCTTCTAGCCGGAAACTCCACTAGATCCCATGCCTCATTTTTATGCAAGGATGCCATTTCATCAACCATGGCCTCCTTCCAGAGTTTTCCATCCTCTGAATCTACTGCCTCCCTGATGGTTCAGGGATCATCATCAGTTATACTTAAAGCAAAATTTGAACAGAAAGTAGATGGACTATACCTTTCTGGTTGTCTTCTTTCCTGAACTGATCTTCTCACAGCTGGAGTTTGTGGCTCTTCCTCTTTTGAGTCTTCTTCTGTTATAGAGTTTGATTCGTCCTCCTTTAGCTCAAACTCTATCTTCTTAGGTTCCTTTGGTAGGACTTCATGTTTAAAAATATCTTTCACCTCTCTAAACACCACATCTCGGCTATACACAACCTTCCTTGTTTCCGGGTTCCAAAGCTTGTAACCCTTTAAACCATCCTTATACCCAATAAAGATGCACCTTTTAGATTTATTATCCAACTTGGTCCTTTTCTCCTTTGGAACATGTACATATGCATCACATCCAAATACCCTCATATTTGAAAGAGAGGGTTTCTTACCAATCCATACCTCATGTGGAGTCTTATCCTCCAACGATGATGAAGGTGATCTGTTAACCAAGTAACATGTAGTCTCCACTGCCTCTGCCCAGAATTCTTGTCCTAACCTAGTACCACTGAGCATGCTTCTTGCCTTTTCCATCAGCATTATGTTCATTCTTTCTGCAACTCCGTTTTGCTGAGGGGTGTATGGAGTAGACTTCTGCCATGTTATACCACACTTCTTACAGAACTCTTCAAATTTCTTCTTGCAGAACTCCCCACCATTATCTGTCCTCAACACCTTTATCTTCTTCTCTGTCTGGTTTTCCACTAGAGCCTTAAATTATTTAAATATATCAAAGACTTTAGATTTCTTCCTTAAGAAATATATCCATGTATTCCTTGAGAAGTCATCTATGAATGAAACATGTACATAGACTTACCCATTGATGGAACCGACACAGGTCCAAACACATCACTGTGCACAAGCTCTAATATCTTGTTCGCCCTCTTAGCACCAAAAGGAAAACTCACCTGATTTTGCTTCCCATATCCACAATGTTCACAAAAATAGAAATCCAGAGAGCTATTATACATACCTTATAACATAACATTTTCATGCAGTATCCAAAGGCCCTTCTCTCCAATATGTCCAAGCCTTTGATGCCATAGCATGGTCTTTTCTCTGGAGACCGCTAGGCTTTCCGCTCCTTTTTCGGGAACCACAGAATTGTTGCACCCAGCAATAACAGTGTTGCCCTAAAGATTGTACAGAGTTCAAATATGAACTCCCTACATTAATACCAGTGCTCCCCAAACCATCTTACAGGTATCTTTCTATAACACTGTTTTTACACCTGGATCATCCATCTTGCTTATAGAAATCAGATTTCTGGCCAATGCAGGAATGTGCAGAACACCAGGAAGTGTTCTAATCCTTCCACCTTGCAGCTTCAACTTGAATTTTTCACGTTCGACGATTCTGGCCTTCCTATCCTCCCCTAGGAAGACATCACCGCCATCATATTTCTCATACTTGTAGAACCACTCCCTATGGGGATTGAAGTGAAAAGATGCACCCGATTCAATCACCATGACTCATGATCTACAAGTGTATTTGAAGAAGAAGCCAAATACACATCCCCACCTTCATCTGAGGTGAATTTTGCCTCTGCAGCAGGAGCATCATCAGATCCCTTTCCTTTCTCAGGAGCCTTAGATCTGCAGTCCTTTTTTTAGTGCCCTTCCTTTCCGCATTTCCAGCACACCTTTACAAACTTTCCAAGAGATTTATATCTCCTTCTAGATTTAGATCTCCCAATCGAAAAATTATTCTTGTTCCTATTTTGGGACCTTCCTCGTACACATAAGGTATCTCCATTCTGACCCTCCATATTTCTCCGTCTCATTTCCTCTGATAGCAAGGCTGAGACAATGTCATCAAAATTCAAGGTAGTTGTATTGCTACCTATTGCAATAACCAGACTGTCCCACGAATCTGGTAGAGAACACAACAAACTGATGCACTTATCTTCATTTGAGATTTTAATATCAACAAATGACAGCTGACTTGCCATAGTATTGAAGGCATTCAGATGCTCTGTCACCGAGTCTCCATCCTTCAACCTCAGGTTATACAACTTTTTCCGAAGGAACAATTTATTCACCAGAGACTTAGATTGGTACAAAGTCCCTAGCTTGTCCCACAAGGTCTTCGCCATAGCTTCCCCAGATACATTCAACAATACTGAATCTCAGACACACAACTGTTTTGTGCTCTTTTCCTTCCA
Source organism: Pinus albicaulis (assembly GCA_034641835.2). Classification (NCBI taxonomy): domain Eukaryota; kingdom Viridiplantae; phylum Streptophyta; class Pinopsida; order Pinales; family Pinaceae; genus Pinus; species Pinus albicaulis. The sequence goes on along the minus strand of CM076569.1, from coordinate 59,619,261 downwards.
ATCTATTTTCTTCTAGTATTCATCTGACATTGTCGTTGGTTTAGTACCCAGATCTATTGCGATCCACTAGTCCTTATCCACCAGTAGATCCTCCATCTTGAGCTTCCACAACTCAAAACTCTGACCATTAAATTTATCGATCTCTATCTTCCCACCGCTCGCCATATTCTTTCACTACAAGAATTGATCTCGCAGATCTCCCATTGAACAGGGTCTACCTCAGGCCCGAGCAAAAAACCCCTCAGCAGCAAAGGCATCCTCTTAAAGCCGAAACTACTCTGATACCAAATGTAGGTTTTAACCCTTATAGAAATGATCTACAAATGAATCTTAAAGACAGAAAATAAACAGTAGCGAGAGCATAAAACATAAAACAGATAAACACAGAGATTTTCCCCTGGATCCCAAATCGAGATGACCAGCTTGATTTTTCATTATGTTCCTTTTAGTGTTACAACAAATATATATACATGCCGAAGCATACATAAACCCCAATCCATTAACCATGGATTAGAACATAACCGTAGTTCCCTTGACTGGATCTACAAAATACCAGGGGCCGAAAACCATCATGCCCCAAAACCATGTGCAAACCCATGCACAAAACCTTGGGTGGGTCCGCCCACCGGAAAATAATGACCAAAAAAAATTTCCGGGGCGCTACCCTAGACCCCGACAGGGGGGGGCTACCGCCCCCCCTCTTACCCCCCCATCATTGCGCCCAGCGCAACGTACAGGGGGGGCTATCGCCCCCCCTGTTACCCCCCCACGCGTGATTAGTCGTGGAAATAATATAACACGAAGTACACTCTACTTTTCTCCCTCTTAATCTAGTTTTAAATATCCTTCCATATTTGTTGAAGAAAATTTCTTGCCAAAAATCCCTCACAATGTTGACCAAACTACCCACAAAAGAAAACATAAACCAATTGAACTATGGAAAATCCTTCACAATGTCAACCAAACTACCCACCAAAAGAAAACATAAACCAAACTATGAATATAAATTTTGTGATGATTCAAATGTATTTTCTTATTTTTTTATTTATATTTTCATTTTTTTCATCATTATGTTTTATATTGAAAGTGGTGTAATGCATTATCATGTTGTATATGGTTGTGTTGGAAGAAATAATTTTCATTCTCTCCACGTGGGATATATTCTAAGAAGTGACATAATACACTCATATCAAGTATATTGTTGTAAAGGTTTAAATATTTTTACAGGGTATTGAGCCTTGATGAATATCTTATCCTTGTCTACTCGACATTATATTATACTTAAAATATAGTTTAATTATAATTTACAAATATCATTAAAAAAAATGTGTTAGGTGCACTAGGGGTTGTTTATAACCTAAGGGAACAATATTTTATATCTATGAATGGCGTATTGAAGTAACCACTAACAAAATAACATAAATTACACTTGGTTGTGATAACTCAATCAAGCCACCAATCCATAAACTAGAAAACTAATTATCATTGGGGGTTCAAGCATTCTTTTAAAACACATGCATTCGAACACTTTTCCATTTGACTTTTGTCTCGCCTCCATTTTGAAAAAATATAAGAAATACTTGTGGCACATTTGAAAGAGTGCAATGGTTCCATATTCTTGAAAAGAAAAACCATGTGGCCAATTCAAAAGCTAATTTAGCTACAAGTAAAAAAGGTGGGACCTTAATTATTAGTGAACAAGAGTGATCTCGTGATTAGCCTCTTGTCACAATTAAAATGACCAACATAAATGATTGATTTGTATTATTGTAGTACTTGTTAGGTAGTCATATTTTTTTTCCTAGACTAAATTAGTCATTCATGTTAGTCATTTTTAGTTGTATTACTTATTAGCTAATCATATATCTTAACCCAAGATTAAATTAATTGTTTATGTTAGTCGTTTTTAGTTGGGTCACTTAATATTTCTAGTTTTTGGTAGCATTTCACTTGGAATAGTTGTGGTAACCAACATTTTTAGTCACCTAGTTACTAATTTATCATTTTCTACTAGTGATGGATTGTGAAGAGGAGGAAGAAAAGGAACAAGAAGCATCAAAAAAAGAGGATAAACACTAGGAACCAACCCTAGAGAAAGAAGAAATGAATCTAACCATTTATTTTAATGCATTGGCGGGAATTTCCACTCAAAATATTAAGATAGAATGATATATCAAGAAGAAAAATATAATAGTGTTGATTGATTTGGGTAGTACTCGTAATTTTATTCATTGTATGATAGCGAAGGAATTGGATTGCTTTCTATATCCAACACCAGAGTGTCAAGTGATGGTTGCAAATGGAGGAACTATAAATTTCTCTAGAAAGTGTCATAATATTAAACTAACCATGGGGGAATATTTATTGAATAGTCCAATTCCTTCCACTCCAATGGGTGGTGTTGATGTTGTACTAGGAATCCAATGGTTGCAATCTTTGGGGGCGATAGATTTTATTTTTCAAGAACTCTTCTTCAATTTTTTTTGGGAAGGAAAGGAAATTTAATTAAGGGCATCGCAGGGAAGCCTGGGAAGATAATAAAATCTAATTATATGACAAATATTTTGAAGAAAGAACAACGAGGTGTAATTGCACAATTACATTCACTAGATGTTCAAACATCGAAATCTATTTCTCCATATTTCCAAAAATATTGGACAATCATTCCAAGGTATTTGAGACTCCCAAATGCCTCCCACCTATTCGTTATTATGATAATGCTATTCACTTGATTCTGGGAAGTTTTCCTCCATACATCAAGCCTTACATATTTCCCTATGCCCAAAAGAGTGAAATTGAACATATGGTTTCCAAAATGCTAGAGGCTGGTATAATTAAAACTTAGTCAAATTTCTTTCTATAATCCAGCAGTATTGGTGCACAAGAAGTATGGATCATGGTCTATGGGTTCGGATTATAGGGAGCTCAAAAACCTCACTATTAAAGATAAAGTTCCCATTCTTGGCATTGATGAATTGTTGGATGAATTACATGGATCCATTTATTTCACCAAGATGGATCTTCATTCAGGATATCATCAAATTAGAATGAATACTGAAAACGTTTTGAAAATAGAATTCAAAACTCAGCAAGGTCATTATGAATTTTAGGTCATGTCTTTTGGCCTTATTAATACACCTTTCACATTTAAGGGTTTGATGAATTCCATTTTCAACCCTTAGAAAATTTTTGGTATTATTTTTTGATGATATACTAATCTACAACAAGTATTGGAAGGATCATGTTCAACATGTTGACAAGGTGATCAACCTATTGGAGGAGAAACAATTATATGCAAAAACCTCCAAATGTTTCTTTGGAGTAAAAGAGGTGGAATATTTAGGCCATATTGTATCTCTTGAGGGTGTCAAGGTAGACCCTAACAAAATTAAATCTATTAATTAATGGAAAATACCCACAACCCTAAAGCATATTTGAATATTTCTCGGGTTGGTGGGGTATTATCACAATTTTGTTAAGAATTACGGGAAAATAGCAGCTCTTATAACAACATTACTGAAGAAAGATGCATTTTATTGGACTCCAGAAGAAACTAAGGCCTTTGAACATCTTAAATAAGAAACTCTCCAAGCACGAGTCTTAGCTACACTAGACTTCACAAAAACCTTTATTGTGGAATGTGATGCCTCAAGAAATGGAATTGGTGTCATTTTAATGCAAGAAGATAAACCCATTGCTTTTGAAAGTTGTCCAGTAAAGGGAAAGTATTTAAAAAACCTATTTATGAGAAATAAATTTTGGAAATATTACATGCACTAAAGAAAATTCGACCTTACCTAATGGGAAGACACTTCAAGGTAAAAAAAAAAATCATGTAGTCTTAAATACATTTTGGAAAAAATATTGTATTAAGAAGAGTAGAAAAACTGGGTCACAAATATGTTGGGTTATGACTTTGAAATCATCTACAAAAAAGGGAAGAAAATTTTTGTTGCAGATGCACTCTCAAGAAAGGATGAGGATGTGGAAGCATTTCTCTATTCCATTTCTATTATCCAACTTGATTGGATAATTGAAGTAAGAGATGAATGGAAGAATGATGAATAGGTGTGGACACTCATTCAAAATTTGCAGCAAGATCCCAATACATCTTATACCTTTATCTAGAAATATGGTTCACTATGATGCAAAGATCACTTATATGTCTGTAAGAATTCCCAACTCAAACAAACTATTATTTTGGAATTGCACACCTCCCCCTTAGGTGGGAACTCGATATTTTTAAAAAGTTACGAGAAGATCAAGAAGTATTTTTTTTTTGGATGGCCTTAAATATGATATTCAAAATTTTGTGGCGGAATTTTTGTTTTTACAACAAAATAAATTTGAGATAGTAAAGACCCAAGTCTGGTACAACCTTTATCCATTCCACGTTAGCATGGGGAGGAGGTCTCAATGGGTTTTATCATAGGTTTACCCAAGTATAAAGGGAAGAGTTTCATCATGGTGGTAGTTGATAGAATTATTAAGTATGCACACTTTTGTGCATTATCTCATCCTTTTAAATCTAGTACAATTGATATTGCATTTATGGAAACAATTCAAAAGCTACAAGGAAACCCAAATATTATTGTAAGTGATAGAGATCCCATTTTCACTGGAAATTTTTGAACAAAACTATTTTCTTGTCTTGGTACTCAATTAGCTCATAGCTCATCTTATCACCCTCAATCTGACTAGAAAACTGAGATAGTGAACAAATGTTTGGAGGGATATCTTAGTTTCTTTGTATCTGATAAAAAAACACAATTGGTCAAGTGGTAACCTCTGGCTGAATGGTGGTATAACACTTCCTTCCATACTGCAGCAAAAATGACCCCATTTATGACACTTTAAGGATATCATCCACCATCCATGACATCATCTTTAAGAGAAAATTCTAAGGTTCAAGTAGTGGAAGATCACATCGAGAATCAACAAGTAGTCCTCACTTTTCAAATGAAACAATAGGAAGATCAACATCATAGTGAAATAAGTTTCGATGTAGGTGACTGGGTATTTTTAAGGGTAAAACCATACAAACAAATGTCCCTCAAGCAAGTTGAGAAGGATAATAAACTATCACCCAAGTATTATGGTCCTTACAGAGTGTTGCAAAATATTGGTACTATGGAATACAAATTGGATCTTCCTGCATATTCCCGAGTACACCTAATTTTCCATGTTTCATGCTTAAATAAGGTTATCAATGGCGAGCTCCTAGTTAAAATAGTATTACCAAAACTTGATGAAGAAGGAAAATTCATATTGGAGCCTTAAGAAATCATGGAAACAAGAACCTTACAACTATGAAATTGATCAATTTCAAGGTATCTAATTAAGTGGAAGAACTTACCTACTGAAGATTCAACATGGGAGGATGATATTTTTATACATAAGCATCCAAAACTACTCAAGCATTGAGGACAACACTTTTTGAGGGAGAGGGGCATGTTAGGTCCCTATAATACTAGTGTAGTCCCCCTATTGTTATTGTTGTGTGCATGTAGTCCCCATATTGTTATTGTTGGGTTTTATGATGGAAAAACTCATCCTACATGGTGTATTTCAATAAATCTAGTAAAAAATGGCTAGGTGAAAATTAGTGGGTGATAATAGATTCCTCCCCAACATAAGAGTGTTAGGAGAAAATCATATGAATGAAATAAGTTGTAGTTTTCATTTTCATAATACATTTAAAGGGAGAGAGAGAGAGAGAGAGAGAGAGAGAGAGCACCGAAGCAATGCAAGGAAGGTCTTAAATTGGAGGGGGAGATAATTATTTGTCTGATAGAATTATGCTTTTATTGGTAATTACTTGATCTCAATGAGGCAGGTGAGGCATACCCATATCCTCTGAGAAATATGAGTACAAGTGATAATGATGCACCCAACAACGTGGGTCCGAGAAACAAAGTACATGATGCATGATATGATGGAATCAATGGGAAATAAATTAATCTAATGATATAATGATTCCCATATACATAAATTTCCTAGAAGACAGAGGCCAGGATTGATACAATGGAATTTTTTGATATGAGTACATATGACATAATTCCCCCCAAGCTGATAAGAGGGGGAGATCACAACCAAAGAAGCCCTGTTTAATAGGAATGGGCTATGAAGATCTGAATGGACCATATGAAAGATAATTTCATGTCGTGGGATTTGTGATCAACATACACCGATCCAATCAAATCCACAAAACTACGCCTAAGGATGGATCAAAATCTGCTGACATCTACACATGTGGGGGGCTACCTAAAGGGCCACCCCATCATGAGGGCTGGAACATCTCATACACAACTAGGAAATGTTGGTACTATCTCCTGGATCACTGGAGCATCAAGTGTACGATTATCAATAATGCGGTAATGAGTTGGAGTCGAGCATGCGAGAAACAACCAAGTCAAAGGGAAATGATGACTCCCTTTGCTTGATTTGAGGCACTGAAAAATGATGAAGGATGGGACCAAGGTACACCACCCTCTAGACCACTCTCCTGGAAAGGATGTGCTGAAGTCAACAAGAGACAACCTGCCAGAATTGAGGCAATGAGGGTTCCTCAACAAAGGCTCACAGATTACAGTATTATGATTGATATGGAATGACACCAGGGATGATGACAGAGGAATGAGGGGGATAATGGATTTATGAATTCCATGGCCAAAGCATAATATGCAAGGTCGACTTGGAAACAACTGACATGATTCTAGAGGGATGGTAAATTAGTCAGTCAAAGTAGTTTCAAAGATAAATCATAATAAATAGAGGTCAAATGTGAGAAAAAAGGGATGAATGAAATTCATGGAGGGAGAAAGTTTTGTAACATGGCTCAATGGGACTCTCAACAAACTCCATTAATGTAGGGGCGAATCATCTCTGATGTTATGAACAAGGGTGACTTTATTATGTTTCCACATGAGAAAGTCCCAAAGGGGACCATAAAAACATGAGTAAATAGTGGATACTCATGAAAAAACTTGACACATAAGTCGACAAGTGCAAAGGAAAAGTGGTACCAGATTATAGATGACTCATATAAAGAGATTCAATTTTAATAGGTGAAAAAGTGAGACCTCATGATAAAAATGGCTTCCTAGAGAAGTTTCAAATTACCAAAATTGAAGAGATACCTATTATAAAGCTTAGTGAGAGCTTTGCAACAATGTTGATGGTTCATCAAACCAAGCTACGGTTTGCTCGTAATGGCCAAGTGAAAATTTAGGGGTTTTCCTATAAAAGGGCTTCCTACTCGCAATTCCATTTCATTTTCACATTGAGCCATTGGAGAATTTGGAGAGGAGGAGGAGGCCCTAAATATTGGTGAGCTCATAACAGACAAACTGACTATTGGATTTCATATTTGTGACTTCCAGGTTGGTGGCCTTACTTGTCTTAAAATGACCTTAATGCTTCTTGGAAGAATGGTTCCTAGTGAAGAATCAAGGTAAGAAAGGCATACAAGAATGAACTACTCGAGTAGGTCTAGGATCATCCCCACCCACCAAGTTAAACATGGGGACTAGGTGGTAAGTGTGGTATCACAAATATTATAATATTTGAAGATATGGTATCAAACATCTACAATATGCGATGTGTATATGGCTTATGAGAGAGGTTGGTAGGACAAACTATCCAAGAAATGAAATGAAAATCAACCATACCTATATTGTTGGGGTATAGACCGAGAGTGATGAAATTAAATGAGAAGGTGGCGAGGGGTGCCATCATGCACCCAAGCTAAGATACTACCCCCAAGAATATGATGATGGAGGGTACTTATCAGGTATGCAAAGGTGGGAATGATGCCCCTAGATGGATGAGTTTGTGGATTTCCATTATGTTCCAAGTGCTCAAATAAGGGGTTCAGGCATTCAATTCTACTGGCACAAGAGTATCTAGATTATGATGAGTAGATGTAAGGGAATAGGTGCTCCCAATTTTGTATGTATGGTTATAACATGTTATGGACATGTTGCATGTATTTAGAATGTTGGATTCCAAACACTTATAACATGTTATGGACATGTTGCATGTATTTAGAATGTATGGATGGTACATAAAATGATTATTCATGTTGTGTGTCATTGATTTATTTTTTATGGTTGTCTTCTTATGGGATATTATATAGGTGCAGTAGGAGAAAGGAAATGATGGACTACCAATCTCGTTTGGCACTGCATATGTGAGTCAAAGTGATGGGATTTCTAGGTTTGCATACATGGTGTAACCATACTAAAGAGTGGCTTCAGATATAATGAATTTCTTCTCACCTACATGACATTGGGGTTAAACAATTGTAGGTTTTAACCCTGTACATAAATTATCTGCAAAATATCTCTTAAAAAACAAAAAATAAGCAATAGCAAGAGCATAAAACATAAAACAAATATACACAAAGATTTTCCTTTAGATCCCAAAACTGGGACTACCAACTTGAGTTTTTATTATTATATTCCTTTCAATGTTACAACACATATATATACATGCTAAAGCATTCATAAACCCTAATCCATTAACCTTGGATTAGAAAATAAGCCTAGTTCCCTTGACCAGATCTACAAAATACCATGGGCAGAAAACTATCATGCCCAAAACCATGTGCAAAACCATGCACAAAACCATAGGCAGGTCCGCCCACCTAATATAGGGTCCAATTTTTTTTTCCCAGGGTGCTGCCCCATACCTAGTGTAGGGGGGCTACTGTCCCCCTCCAAACCCCTCGATAGGGGGGGCTGTGACCCCCTTGTGACTCCCCTGCTACGCCCGACGCAAGCGTAGGGGGGATGGCCACCCACCTCTTACCCCCCGCATCTTGCCTAGGGCTAGTCATGGAAATAATATAACACACACCCAACATTCTCCCACTTGTTGTTTTATTTCCATAGGGGGCCACAAGAGATCTTATTCATTGGTCCAACCCTGCAACGCCCATTGTTTTTATACACAAAGAGAAATTCTCAGTTCTCACAGACTTTGTCGATGCATCTGCAACATACTTCAAAGTTTCCACCTTACCAACAACACCTTTTTATCCTCAACCATATCTCTCACAAAGTGATACTGAACATCAATGTGCTTTGTATTTGAATGATAGGCAGGGATATTAGACAAAAAAATTCACTTTGGCTATCACAATCTATCCTTATAGCTTGTTGCACCAACCCATACGTGAACACAATCTCTGCAACCAAACTGCTTCCTTACCTTTATGAGTGGCTACCATGTATTCAACCTCTATAGTTGAAAGAGCCACTATAGGCTGTCTTTTACTCATCCAACTAACTACACCTCCAAATGGGCTAAACACATACTCACTTGTAGATATTCTTTGATCCATATCTCTAGCCATGTCTGCATAAAAAAAGCCACGGTTGTCCAAAAATATGTCCAATCGTAGTCTTCCATGGTATCAGTCACCATAATCACTAGTGCCACGCAAATATCTGAAAACCCACTTCACTGTTGTCTAATGATCCTTCCCCGATTTTGACATAAACTTGCTCAATACTCCCACTGCATATGCAATGTATGTTCTAGTATATACCATTGCATACATCAGGCTACCCACTGCACTTGCATATGGAACACGAGACATGTCCTCTTCTTCTTCTTGTGTCTTGGGACACTATTCAGCAGATAACTTCATACCTATAGGAATAGGAACCTTCATCGGTTTACTATCCTACATATTGAACCTATGCAATATTGTCTTTACATACTTCCTCTGGTTGAACCAAAGCTTCTGCTTTTCCCGATATCATTTAATTTCCATGCCTAAAATATATTTTGCAACACCAAGATCCTTCATGTCGAATTTGGAGAACAATTGGGTATTCAAATCCTGGATAATTTCTTTGTAATTTCCAACCAATAACATATCATCCACATACAAGACCAAATAAATAACACAGTCGCTAATTAATTTAAAATACACACATTGAACCTATTTGCTTCTGGTGAAGCCAAGTTCCCGTATATATGTATCAAATTTATGATACCACATCCTTGGTGACTGTTTTAACCCATACAGAGAATTTTTTAACCTGTATACTAGTTATTTCTTACCCTTCACTGCAAAGCCTTCAGGTTTCTTCATGTAGATATCTTCTTCCAGATCCCTGTGAATAAATGTTGTCTTCACATCCATCTATTTTACCTAAAAATATAATGCAACAACAACAAATAAAAGTAATCTAATAGAAGTTGCCTTGGCATCAGAAGAAAAAATATCACCAAAATCAATTCCCAAAACTTGGGAATAACCTTTTGCTACCAACCAAGCTTTGTATTTCTCCACCTTTCCTTCTGCATTCATCTTCGTCTTAAACACCCATTTGCTTCAAATGGGTTTCCTTCCAGCCAACAACTCCACCTATTCCCATGCCTCATTTTTGTGCAAGGCCATTTAATCAACCATGGCCTCCTTCCATAGTTTTCCATCCTCTGAATCCACTGCCTCCCTGATAGTTATGGGATCATCATCAGTGATAGATAAAGAAAAAATTGAACAAAAAGTAGATGGACTATACCTTTCTGGCCACCTTCTTTCTCGAACTGATCTTCTCAATGTTGGAGTTTGTGGCTCTTCCTCTTCTGAATCTTGTTCTACTGTAGAGTTTGATTCTTCCTCCTTTATCTCAAACTCTATCTTCTCAGGTTCCTTTGGTAGGACTTCATGTTTAACAACATATTTCACCTCTCTAAACACCACATCTTTGTTCTACACAAACTTCCTTGTTTCTGGGTTCCAAAGTTTATAAGCTTTTAAACCATCCTTATACCCAATAAAGATGCACCTTTCATATTTACTATCCAACTTGGTTCATTTCTCCTTTTGAACATGTACATATGCATCACAACAAAATACCCTTAGATGTGAAAGCAGGGTTTCTTACCAGTCCATACCTCATGTGGAGTCTTATCCTCCAATGTTAATGAAGGTGATCTGTTAACCAGGTAGCATGCAATCTCCAATGCCTATGCCCAAAATTCCTATCTAACCCAATACCACTGAGCATGCTTCTTGCCTTTTCCATCAACGCCCTATTCATTCTTTCTGTAACTCCATTTTGCTGAGGTGTGTATGGAGTAGTCTTCTACCATGCTATACCATACTTATTATAGAACTCTTCGAATTCCTTCTTGTATAATTCTCCTCCAGTATCTGTCCTCAACACCTTTATCTTCTTCTCTGTATGGCTTTCCTCCAGAGCCTTAAATTATTTAACTCTGTCAAAGAATTCAGATTTCTTCCACAGGAAATATATCCACGTGTTCCTTGAGAATTCATCTATAAATTAAAATTAGTACACAAACTTTCCCAGTGATGGAACCTGCATAGGCCCAAACACACAATTGTGCACAGGTTTTAATATCTTGTTCTCCCTCTTAGCATTGGAAGGGAAACTAACCTGATTCTGCTTCCCATATACACAATGTTCATAGAAATCGAAATCCAGAAAGTAATTAGACATACCTTCTACCATACCATTACCATGAAATATTGGAAGGCCCTTCTCTTCAATATGTCCAAGCCTTTGATGCCACAGGATGGTCTTTTCTCTAGAGACCATTTGGATTTATGCTCCACTTTCACGAACCACAAAAATATTACACCCATCAATAACAGTGCTACCCAGAAGCTTGTACAAAATTCCAATCTGAACTCCTCGCATCAATACCAATGCTCCCCAAACCATCTTGTAGGTATCTTTCTCGAACACCATCGCTGTGTAACTGAAGTATTAGTGCGAGGAGGTTCGATGTTCATATCCCCCCGATTCACATTGTGCACGTAAAATGTGGCCTACGTATGTGCCTAGAGTTTTTAACGATAACAGTTGGAATTGACCTCGTGTCACGCGAGTATGATACTAGCCTAATTGTCAATTACACTAGTAAAAAAAGATATCTTCACTTAAATATTTGTATGTATGTATTTAAAAAAAAAAAATTCATTATAACTTTAACTATTATAACTATTAATCAAAATATAATCATATTTATTATATAAACATAGTATTCTTTCAAAATACCTTTAATATTTTGGAGTATTTAAGAAAGAATTTGAGTAATTTACAAAGAAGTTAAAAGATCACTGTATTTAATAAACCATTTATAAACTTAAAATATTAGTATTTTTTAAAATTTTATATTTTTAAAAAATATTATTTATTTATAAAACAAATTCTAAATTTTATAATTTTAAATAGCTTTTATGTGTAGAAAAAACATTATATTTTTTAAATTAAAAAACCTTTAAGTATTAAAAGAATATATTAAATAAGCAATAAAAAATACACTAAATATTATATTTAAAAATAAAAAATAAATAAAACCCATTTGAATAGGTGTTCTCACCGCCTCATCGAGCTCGCTTTGGGGAGGGGATACACCAAAACAGAGGGCTAGGGAAGGGGAGTGATGTTAGCATTTCTTTACATTTTCAAAGGATTGAGGTGTCCATATGGGCATTTACCCTTTTCCTCATTTCTTTGTATTTTGATTTCAAATCATAAAGAAAGGGCATTACTAGACCGCATATGATGCCAAACATCACACTTTTTCTTTCTTTTCCTCTTTTATAAACACACTTTTTCTCTTTTCTTTTTTATTTCGTTTAATGCTGTTTTGTTTTTATTTTCGTTTAATGTTGTTTAATGATGAAAAAATATATATTAATTTTTTTTAATAATTTTAAATATTAATGTTTTAATAGTTTTGTTAAGTTAACAAAATTATAGTGGTTTTGGAAAAAAATTCTTTTTTCTTTTGATCATGGAATAAAATATTAAAAAGTCTCAATTTATTTTTATTTATTTTAAATTAGATAGACTGTATTGATAAATTGTATTACTTTTAATAAACATTTAATCATCATCATTATTTTTAAATATATATATATATATATGAGAAATTGTTAAGTAGATCATTCTTGTATTTGCATGATACCACTATAACCCTTAGATGAACGAGATAAACTCAGAAAATTTGAACTTAAATTCCTATAATAAATAACACTTTATTATCATAGCAATTATCAATACTTTGCGAAAAAAACTTAATAATAATATTAATTTAATTTTATATTTCAACTTTTGATTTCTAAATTAAAATAAACTTTAAATTTATATTCTATTTAAATTTTTTACCATTATTTTATTTTTATTTTTTTCCATTCATATTATTATTTTTCTTAATTTCAATTTCTCAAAATAATTTTTTTTTTGTAAGTCGACCTCTTTTATAGGGGATTTGAACCTTAAATCTCATGTTTTACACATCAATTAAGCCCTCCATACACCAATTTTGCAAAGTAATATAAATAGTATTTGTTATAACTAATTTTAATTTTTTTAATATTTAAAATTATTTATTTTTTTATGGATGTGAGGTTTGGACTTGTCATATATTTAGAGAATCAAGGAGGAAGATCAAGCTGATCCGAAAACAATTTGTAATCTACAATCTCAAGATTAATGGAAATACTTCCTACTCTAGTCCCTTGAGTAGAGCTAGTCTTTCCCCCATTAAAAGCATGACTATGATTAGGTATCTCATGTATAAGAAGGAGCTTTACAATAGGGAAGCCAAGATGTTCCCTAAACTTGCTTCTAACGCTAGCCAAAACCCCCACCTCTGACTCAATCAAGGTTGGCATAAGATGTCAAGTCTTGGGCAGATCATTGGGGAATAATGAGGAGATCATCTTAGAGAATAAGAATAATATTAAAATAATTATTATTTCCAAATCCAATGATAAGTTAGATAGTAAGGAGAAGGAAAAATGAAGCTAAGGTATTATAAGGAGGTGATCAACCCCAATTTTGCTAATACAAAATATCTTTTTCTCTTGACCAATGCAATGAACATTGCCAGGATAAGAATTGTTTCTCATGAGCTTCAAAATGAAACTCGACGTTGGTCAATTTCCAAAACACCTTGGGACAAACAAATTTGTCACACTTGCGAGACTAATATGGTTGAAGTTGAAAAACATTTTCTCTTGGATTGCCCAACACTTACTTACATCTATTATCATTTCCAAAATATTTGTGATACTATCATCCTTCTTGATTTGTTAAGTCAACAAAACTATGGTATCTAGAAACACTTCTTTCTTTTCTTTTTAGATCATAGAAATAAAATATTTAAAAATCTCAATTAATCATCATTATATTTAAAATAGTATTGAAGAACAAAAAAATATTAAAAGACAAGTTGGGATATTTAAAAAAAAAAAAAAACTAATATTTAATGTGCAAATGGAATGCGCTTACTTACATCTATTATCATAAAATATTTGTGATACTATCATTCTTCTTGATTTGTTAAGTCAACAAAACTATGGTATCTAAAAACATTTCTTTCTTTTTCTAAATTATAGAAATAAAATATTTAAAAATCTCAATTAATCATCATTACATTTAAAATAGTATTGAAGAAAAAAAAATATTAGAAGACAGGTTAGGATATTTATAAAAAAAACCAATATTTAATGTGCAAATGGAATGGACAGAGTGAGTTCCAGAAGCTCCGACATCCCACAAGCAATCGGCTCTTGGCTTTTGGAGGTCACTGGATACGCTTAAAAAATACTGCAAACGGCGGATAAAGCCCCAAGACGCCGACAGAATCCATGGAAGGCTGGAGATCTCCTCGTAGAATTCTCCTGTGGTTTCACAGGGCTCAAGGGTTGAAACGACATGTACTTTAATATATTAATGAGTGGGTTATACTAGGTAAATATACACCCTCACGTGACATGGTGGTCATATAAAGTTGGTACATATTTACAAGCTTTATTTAAATGCCTACACTATATAAAGTTTGGAGTATAAGTGTATGCATTATAAGGAATATGATGAACGGAAAAATGAAAACCAATGGATGGTGAAGGACTCTGGTTTTTTATATTATTTTGTGTATCCATCGAAGTGAATTATTCGTACTGTAAAGTGGATTTTAGGTGTTATATGTCATTTGGACTTTAAATAAAAAAAGTGAAATGGAGTTTTATAAGAATAAAGGGTTGTTTTGGTCATTTCAAAACAACCCTGAAAGTGAAATGGAGTTGTTTATAAAGGGTTGTTTTGGTCATTTCAAAAAAGTGAAATGGAGTTTTATAAGAATAAAGGGTTGTTTTGTTTACTATAAGTTGTAAACAAAGTCATTATTATTATGAGAAAAATGAAAAATGTAATTTTTATATTTTTAATTTCGTTATGAATTTGGGAAAAAAATATTAAATATAAATTTTAATTAAATTTCATAAAAGTTAAACATTCTTTATTGGGTGGAAAAATAAAATATTCTAATTTAATTTTGGATTCTTCTTTCAAGATATTTTTCTAATTTGTAAATATTTGAGGGCTCAAATTAATAGTAAAAGTGTTAGGGTCCCCCTTAACACTTTTACTTATGACACTTTATTATATGAAGGCTTATTAATTTATTAAATTGTTAATTAAAAATGGATAAAGTTGATAATAACATAGTAGAACTTTATTATAAGTGAGTTTTATTTTTATAGGTAGTTAAGATTTTTTAGGTATATATATAATGTTTAGTAGGATTTATGTAATATTTTGTCAAGAATTATTGTTGTATTTGGAGCTTTGTTCTTCGAGGTTTCTCTTGAAGAGACAAGTGAACATAACTCTAATTTTTATTCATGTGATTTTTTTTTTGGTTTATCTATTTTCTTTTGTATTTTTCAGTTTTACACTACACTTTCTGTGATTTCTCCAAAGATTTGGGATTAAGTACATTACAAGCAGTATCACATATTTTTCTTCGGGATGAAGTGGAATATATATATTTTTTCCTTTTGTTGATTTTTTAATATAAAAAAGGCCAGTATCATTTAGGTCGATTTCTAAAATTATATGTCTAGAATTTTGGAGGCTCTAACTTGATACTTGAATCCATTTTCAAAAAATACCCAATAAAAAAAAATAATGTCTAAAGCAAAGTCCAAAAAGTGGAGATATGATTGATTTAAAATGACACAATCTAACTAATAGATATTTTGGCCCTTTTTGTTGAAATCAATGATAAAATTTTGGGTGAGTTTGTGATTTTTTGTTGTTAAAAATGCATTTTTGAATGTGTAAATGAATTCAACACCCTTAAAAACCCATAAGACACTCAAAGTATACCTATTACACAACTTAAATTTACAATTCTAAAAAATGTCTATTGGATTTTGGGAAAATTGACAAGAAAAAATGCTTGGAAAAAGGCAAAAACACAAATTAGTTAGACTATACTAATTAAAATCAACATTTATTTAGGGTTTTTTTCCAAGACAATTGCAAATTTTGTAGATTGCATATATTTTGATAAAGTGCAAATATTTCAGTCAAGCCAATGTCAATAGATTTAGAGAAGTTGCCTAATTTCATTATTAGGGTCATAATAGCCAATTTGAGAAGTATAGCTAAAGTAAGTTGTTGGCCTCAAAACTTACCTTAAACAAAGTTATTTTTTTGATGATTTTAATAAATTTATTTGTGGCTTAACAAGCTATTAAAATTTTCATTTTTTTTAGAGGTGTGCTCTAATGTCTTTAAATAACACAATGATCTATCATTTAGTGAGTAAAATTGTGGTTAAGGAAGGATGCACATAGGAAATACAAGTAGAATCACATTGTTGGAAACTCTTGTAACCTTATTAGTACCCCTTAAAGTACTAAGGCATCCAATAGTACCTATTTGTGAATCTCACTTCCATGTACTTTCATGTATATAATAAGTCCCTGATCAGAACTGGATCATGGACCTAAGTGATAGCTCAAAATTCAAATTTTTCGGAAGTGTGCCAAACCTGAGCAAATAGATCTCGTCTTCCTAATTCCGATGCCGTGAACGGTTCGAAAAACCGACACCATATGAAGAAGTTATTGAAGTTTGAAAAGTCTAGTAAACTGCAAAATTTGGACTTTGACCAAGTTTGACTTGGATTTGGGAAAATTAAAAAGAAAATATTCCAAGGAATATTCTTGGAATATCCCTCGAAATATTCTTTTTGGACCAGTCAAATTTTTCCAAGTGGCACATTGTGGTTTGTTGAGAAATATCACGTGTTTTAATTCGATCAATTAGGAGTTGCCACGTGGCAAGCCCAGAGGCCGCCACGTGGCCCTGGAATGGTCTATTAAAATTTTTGGAGCCTGCCAAGTTCGAATGCGAGACCTCACGCATAAAGCGCTCGAGTCTTACCATTCGGCTACATGAGTGGTTCTTAACATTAGAGTGGCACGACTTACATTTATTGTTTATGAGCGCATATGGGGGGTCCGAAAGGGCCAACGCTTCTCCATGCGCCCAAGCGCCCAAAAACAGGTGCTAAATAGCAGCATTAGCGGATATGTATTAAACGTGGTTTAATTAAGTGTTAAACATGGTTAACCCACGATAAGAGGTGTTAACACTAATTAGTACTTATACATTTTAAGAAGTGCTTAATCGACCTCTAATTGCGGATTAGCATTAAGATAAACTCCAGTTTAATCTGGCAGCCATTTCATGGGCTTCTAAGAAACAACCCATTGTAGCGTTGTCTACAGCAGAAGCAGAATATGTGGCAGCTACAGCAGCAGCGTGTCAAGCAGTTTGGATGAGAAAAATGTTGAGAAGCTTATGTCAAGAACAGGTAAAAGGGACAGTGATTTTTTGTGACAATAGTTTAGCTATTGCATTGTCTAAAAATTCTGTTTTTCATAAAAGGACAAAGCACATTGACACCAAGTTTCATTTCATACGGGAATTGGTTAGCAATGGCGAGATTGTTTTGCAGCACTGCAGAACAGAGGATCAATTTGTAAATATCCTCACAAAGCCACTTCAGCAGAAAAGCTTTGAATATTTCAGGAAATGCTTGGGTATGCAGGAAAACCCAGCAGTTGAAATTAAGGGGGAGTGTTGGAATTAATTGTCAACTGCCCACAAGACGGCAGCGAAGAGACAAGGCAGCAGTTCATTTCCACGGGGGTCCGGCAAGACAGGCCAGCGGAGTATTGAACCCCATCCGAACAGCTGATGTTATATTCAGCTGGGGGCCCACACCATGCAGTCACAAAGTAATTCCGTGAGGGTCAATGAAGATTTGTGGCTGGAGTTGTGAACCCAATCGGACCTGCTGACATCACCGCAGCGGGGTCCACATTTGATGATTGACAAAGGTTGCGGGGTTTAAATATATTTTCCCATCGCATGTTTTAATTCTGTTTTATGTTATTTGTTTTAAATTTGGGTTTAATCTTTATTTGCCCAACACATTGTAAAAAGCCGTGAGGCATGTAGTGTAATTGTTTTATTACACAGAACAGAGTTTATGAAAGCATAGCAGTGCTGGAATAAAAAATCAAGATGCCACAAAGTCAATTCAACTTCAATGTGTTATCAAGCGGTGCCAGCGAAGTTAATGAAGACATTAAGGATTTCTGAAGCGGTGAATTTTGTGGTTGTATGTCAGTTAATGGCATTAAATTCAATCTTGAGATATTTTTCGATATATACAGAAACAGAGTGTTGTATTTTTTTTAGACACACAGCAGAGTGTGAAATATTATGCACAGCAGTGCGTTTGTAAAAGACAGAGAGCTGTAATTTTTTTTATAATTACACAGAACAACAGAGTTTTTTTTTTAAAACAGAGTATGCACAGTAGTGTATTGTTGTTGATTTAGAGAGACAGAGTATTTCTCTGTGTGAGACAGAGAGTGATAGTTTACACTGTGTTTGCAGCAGATAAACTATTTTGTAATCCCTCTGAGTTGAGGAAGAATTGTAACAGCAGTTTTTTATATATGGAATATAAATTTTTCTGAGTTGAAACTCTGTCTGTAAGTGAATTTTAGAATTTTTCTCTGTGTTAAGGAAGGCAGTTTTATTATTTTGGAATTCAGCAAAATTCCAACACTTTTGGAGCGCTCCCAGTTTTAGGGGCAGTTCTTATTTTAACTAGAGCTAAGTTCAATTTCTCCACATTTAGTGGAGCTTTTTAAGGGACACTGGACAAATCTTGTTTTGGCTCTATCTTGAGCTAGATTCGACCAATTTTGGAGTGCCAATAGTTAATTTCGACTATCTCCAACATTCCAGACTCATTGGTGAGGGTTGAAGAGCCATCAGAGGACTTTTGAGCATGTTTTTTCTTCAGAGATGTTCTAGGGGCCACTAGGGCCACCATGGGCCAGCAGCAGTTTGAGGCCTAACCAGGGGAGCTAGAGGCCTTATTCAAAAATCCAATAGTAAATTTTGGATGTTTCAGATGTTCTAGAACTTATGGTGTGATTTTCAGATCCTGTAGAGGAATTTTGAAGGCCGATATTCTTCAGTGAAGTTCCAGGGGCCACGAGGGCCAACAAGTGCCAGCAACAGTTCGGAGCCTAGCTAGTGCAGCTAGAGGCCTTATGCAGCAAAAAAATAGTAATTTCTGATTGTAATGAGCATTATGAATCCAATGGAGGAGTTTACAGAAGCTTTTTAGGACTTATAGAGGTCTAGAAACCATCAGAGAATTTTTCAGTGACCCTAGTGCCAAGGGGTGCCGACATGTGTTGGAGGCGAAACTAGAGCAGCCAAAGGCCATTTTCAGTGAAAAAATAGTCTATTCTGACTATTTTTGGCATTCTGAATCCATTGAATGAATTTTCAGATCCATTTGATGACTTCTTAAGGTCGAGACCCTACAAGTAATTTTTGGGCAGCGCAGGGCCAACTATGGAAGGAAGCCTAGATTGGGGATGCATTGCTCATTTTGAGCAAATGATTAGTCTATTTTTGGTGTCTGATGTGTTCTGGAGATAGTAGGTGAGGTTTGAGGGACAGTAAAATACTTTTGAAGGAGTTAGTGCCATATATAAGCTCAATGTAGCTCAGAGCAACGATAGAAGGAATCAAGTCCAAGGGAGCCTAGATTTGTTTGCAGAGTAATGACAGCCATGAAAGGGATATAGATGGTATTCTAAGAAGATTTTTTTAGTTCAGTAACCATTGGAGTTAAGTTTGGAACTTGTAAAATAAAATTTTCCATAATCCCAAAGAGCTAAGTCAAGATGGCAAGAGCTCAAGGAGACGTAGCCCACGGTATTCGGGTGAACTCCTAGATTAATTTTTTTGTTATGTGTTGATTTTTATTTGCTACATTATATTGCTGTTACACATGTTTAATTTCAAGAAAAACAAATGGAATTAAAACACTTAAACAGTTAAAAAACATACACATGTTTCAAGTAAAAATTTCCACAAAAGTCAAGCACAAGCTAGATCTTTTATTTGTTTAACTGAGTGGGAGGTTCTTGAAAAGAATAACAAGCTATCCAACCCATTTTCAGATCAGTTTGGTATCAGAGCACTTGGTTTCTTGATTGACAGAGCAATAGATTTATTTTTTTGACTTGAAATGTGTTTAAACAGTGCAAAGGATTTAACTGTTTGACTGTTTGCAAACTGACTGTTGCTTGAGTTTGCTAGAGGTGAAGGGAAAACTATTGATAGATAAGTACAGGAGAGGACAAGAAGGAAGAAGGTTTGAAGGAATTCTCCTTACCCAAAGGACCTCAAGGCCACCCTTGAAGCACAAACCCTCTTGACGATTTTTTGTTTGCAAAAGGCTGCTTGAATAAGAGCTTGAATCTAAAGCCATTTTGTTCAAAATATTTGTCAATAGTTTTTGAAAGCTTTGTGAATTTTGTTGAAGTTTTTTTTTTCATTCACATAATGATGACAACTTATTTAAGTGAGGTTTCAAAATCTTCTTCCTTCACAAGATTCTTCGATGAGGACATGAAGTGAGACTTCTACATCTTGAAGGACATGGTGCAAATTTTTTTTGAAGATAGAAGAGAAAGAACTAGACTTCATGAGCAATTGGTTGCTATGACGCAAGAGAAGGAAGAAATTCTTCAAAGAATGCATGAGATGGAAATGCAACTCCATCAAGCCCAAGAGGCCTTGACCAAGAACATTTGTGAAGCAAAGGTAATTCACTCTAATTTGTCTTCAGTTTCCTCTTCAGAAAGATGTTTTGGTTCATTTGAAAAGCACACTAGAGGAATAGGGTCCAAGTTAATGTTTAAAATGTGCTATGAAGGCAAGGGTTTAGGAAAGCATGCACAAGGCATGATTGATCCTATTTTAGTTGAGGAACAACCTAAGAAATTTGGTCTTGGTTATGTTCAATCTAATGGCGAAGACTCCAAAGCCATGAAGGTATGTGAGACAACGTCAAAGAGAAATTTTGTCGCAAGTTCTAAATAAAAAACATGTCAAGTTTGTTATCAAGTTGATTGTCATTGTTTGAAGCCTATGTTGCAGCAAGATGATTGTAGACATTCATCTTATGGCAAGCATGTGAGTTCAAACAATTTTCAAGACATAAAAGTCTTCAAAAGAAAGCTGGAACCTCTACTAGTTCATTTCCTCAAGAAGGAAAAAAGGATGGACATGCAAGGAAGCATTTGAGGTATAATTCTTCACATAGTCAAGTTGTTTATGTTTCTGCAAGGCATGACAATTATGCATGCTTGAATGGAAGAAAAAGGTATTGTGCATATTGTGGTCTATGTAACCATGTTTTTTTGAGATGCTGGAAGAGGATGAAGGCATACAGGAAGTAGTTGAAGCAAAGGAAACTTGCAAAGAAGGTGCATTAGACTTGCACACATTGCCAGAAAAGGGAACATGTTGTTTCCCAATGTTGGACATTGCATCCAACTAATAATCCCAAGCACATGAGGCAAGCAGATAGAAAGACTGGCGAAAGTGGAACCAATGATTCCATCATTGATGTGAGAACGGATGTTTCACATGAAGAAGATTTGCAGCAAAAAAATTCGTCTTGGAAGTGGCTTGGTAAGAAGTGCTTTGACTTCTTGACACAGTAAGACATACTTTCATTTGCACATATGAAAATTTCAATCAAGTATGCATGTATTTATGTTCTAATCTCATGTTTGTTTAAGCCACCTTGGATCGATGATCAAGGAAGAGATGTTCAACTACCTTCTGTAAATTTCTCACCATAAATTTCTGAGTGAGTGCAAGGAAGGCAGTTCTTGACAGGAGGACAAGCACATCCAGGCAGGGAAGTGTCAACTACCTTTGAGTTGTGGTTCAATATAATATTCCAAATTGGGAAAAGCAAGAATATAATGCACAAAACTGGAAATATGCAGAAATATCACTGAATCAAAACATGAGACAACCATAGAGCCATTCCATTATGAATATAACAGAAAAATAGATAAAAATTATTGAGGAAAAGATCACTCAAGTTGCGCAAACAAGCCTCCCATGAAAGAATACACCTAATTATGAAATGCTGCTAGTAATACATGAAATGCCAGAATGTTATAACTACACTGTCTATAAGAGTAGTAGCAATTGAAATATGGAAATATATATATCTACTGATACAATTCTCCAAAAGCATTAATACTAGAGATCTATGCTCCAAAACAGATTTCCAAGACAACCCAGAAAAGGTTTATGGAAATACACACTATGCAAAAATAACAGATGTGGCCCTAGGGCTATATAATCTCTCCAATTGGAATGTTGAAAGGAGGTGACTTATCTGAAATATGAAATGGATGATCCTCCTCTAATAGATCATCTAAGATGGATGGTTTATCCCCTCAAAGGAAACTCAACTCCTCCAACTAGGGCAATAAACCCACTGTTGCAACTGCTCTCTAAAATAACGCAATCATGGACTGAAACTGCACTGTAGCTGATGATAGCTACTTGGCCTGGTGCCAAAATATGATATGAAGCACAGGGACCTTTCTTAATGATGTCCTAATGGAAATAATCTTCCTCCACTAAAGACAAGCTCAGAAATGGCCCAAAGAAACCCTCCACTGCTGCACCCTGCAACTCAGCACATATCTAAACAGAATCTGTGTTGTAGAAGAAAGATGAAGCTTGGCTAAATTCTAGAATGTGGAAATGATAGTGCAACACTCTTCCTTTTAGGCTTCTCAAGGATAGAGGTGGGATTCCCACTCGGGAACACCCTTGTGCTAAACAACACTGCAATCTTAGCTAAACAGCCGAGGAGAGCTCAAAGTCTTAACAGGCCACATCAAATAATAATCTAAAACATGATCACAATGGCTGCAATCCTATTCCTTATATTCTTGGCGAGCTTCCTCACCCTGGGCCCCACCCATTGAAGGCACTACTTCCATGCAAAGGATCTCCCTCCAAAACTCGTTGTCCCTCATTGAATGTCCACTAATTCCATACCAGCGCTATTGATTTGGTCAAAGTTGACCATTCCACATGCTTCGTCCCTTGTTCACACATAGGGGAGATTTATCCCTCTCTTTTGATGCCCTCCATTCACATTTGGAGTGGTTTTATTTCTACTAAGGAGATTTATGGGTCTGCCTACCCTCTTATTCTTCTAACTAAGAAGTAAAATTAGATTTTAATATTCCAATTAGTTCAATCCTCCCCTCCAAAATTTTGCTTGTCCTCAAGCAATTGTAAGGATAGATCTGAAAAATGTAGGGAATCTTCATCCCCATGTGAAGCTCCATCCTCCAAGCTATCATGCATATAAAATGAATCACCCTCTAGAATGGTAATTCATAGAAAAACTCCTCCCATATGAGAGGCTCCTCCCAAAGGCATAAGTCAATCATATGGCTCCCTTCATAAGGAAGCAAGTGATATAATGTAGTAGCCATATAATGTCCCATGCTCCCCTTGAAGCATGAAGAAGTGTTGGAAGTTTCATCCCCAATGGACACATCCAACCAATGTGTCATCCCTCCAATATGTCCCCAACAATAATAAGAACACCATCAACATATGGGATCACAATCAAAGTCATTCTAGCTGCCATGTGTAGTAATGGAGAAGGACAATGGTCCATGCAGTGCAACCAGCACAGTTTTAATCCTAACTACATTATAATATGGCATGATGAGTGGTTTCCCAACCACTTGTTTGCTTCCCCAATCTCCTCACAAGCTAGGAGAAGGGGTATGGTGTATGGTGCAAATTGAGCATACCTTGCATAAGATATCATCTCCCTAAGATGTCCTAGGGAGTGGCCATCATCAATATTGCTTATGGCCTCAAGTAGACCATGAATTCTAGAAGAAAGAGTGCCCCGTCTTGGAGCAATTTCCTGCACATGAATGGTAAGGAAATACAAATACATAGTAAATGAATCATGATGTACAAAAATACAATCTTTACCATGCACTTGGTTCAAGCTAGTAAAGTGGCTCATAGATGGGCCTCCTCTCACTCCTAATGAGAAAGGAAGTGGCTATGATAACTCTACCAAAGAGTTATGTCTCTCCTCATCCTCCACACAATCCATGCATCTCCTCATATGGTGGTGCATCTCCTCTTTGAATCCTTCCCAAATGAATCCCTCCAGGATAGTATGGTATGTTCTTATAAAACCAGTGGGTCTAGAGAGCAAACCTTCATATGCTGCATCTAGTAATTTCTCCTTGAGATTAGAGGCTCTAGTCAAGAATAATATACTCTGAAAATAGATGAACCCATCTACCACTGCATATTTCCCGTCAGATAACTAGTCATCAAGCACTCTGCATGAAAATATATCCTTGGAGTATTCCACTAATATTTGGGATCTCCAATAAGGGTCAATACTCAATAATGAGAGCGCTGCTAATCTATCATGTGAAGCACCTGTCATGTTGCTGCTATCTTCTTTGACATATCCCATGTCAAAGTCATACACCGGGATGCTTCAATCTTGCCTTTTTTGCTCCTCTTGCAGCTGCTCATGCTATAGAGAAGGTGGAAGTTTTTGGAGGCTAGCCTTCCTTGAAAAGCTATCAGCCATCAAATTTTTTTTGAGTTTGGCAAATGTAAGCATGAGTGGCCACCAAATTCTACTGAATATGGAAGATTCCTCCCAATGTGGAAGTATCTTCTGGTTCTACAAAGCCATGGAGTGGTCTCCTTACACCATGATAGTGCCATCCATCCCTGAAACATCTTCTCTCAACGCAAGATTTTTGGTGAGAGTGGGTAATACCGATATTGGTAGAATGTATCCCCCCTCATTGAGCCTTTTCCTCCCAAGGTTCTCACCCCTCCAGGATCAATGAGTGGTGCAATTAGATGTGAAGCATCTCTCATCACCTCCTCATCTGGTGGTCTCCCAGGTGGGATGCCTCTATGTAATGAGACATCAACATCAAGATTATATTGCATATATGACTAGAATTCTTTGTCCTTGCTCTCACTGCGCAAATCAGTCTGCCTCTTATGTGCATCAACCTTCTGAAATAGGTAGGGGTGTGATATCCTAATCATATGATGTTGGCCATCCTCCCTATCTTCTCCTTTCATCTACAAGGTCTCACAACCTATCAATTATGGCACGTGCTACTCATGGATTGTGTGTTGATCTCCACATGTGAGACTCTTTGGAACTTCTTGCAAGGGTACAAGAATTCCTCTCATTGGAGCAATTGCTCCATCTCCCTCTCCATGAGGTACTAGATATGCTCTTGATGTGACAACATTGTTACCTCTTGGCTTCTTTTCCCCTTCATCATGAATGGGGGTTGCCTCATCATCATTAAGAAGCTATTTATTTTGATCCTCTTTTGAAAAAGATATCTCCATGTCTTCCTTTTGAGAAGAGAGTTCTTCTTGAAGTGGGGATCTTGCCTCTAGAGAGGTATTCTGCAAGTTTTTAACCCCCTCAATAGCATTATGGAATGGAGTTGGGTTTATGGATCCTTCCAACTCATGAAAAGGTTTTGTTTCTTTAGGCTTGGCTAGCTCAACCAAGGATGTTTCAGAATGTTTTGCATCAAATATTTTCACTAACCTCCTAGTGAACTTTGCATAAGTAGATACATTTACATGATTTAAGGAAGAAGTTTCATAAAACCACTAAGCATAAGCCTTACCTTCAAGATGCAGCACTGCTACTCTAACGACTTCATCTTCTAAAACTTGGTGCTGATGCAAATAGGTGTTTACCTCCTTCACCCAAGCCCTAGTTGTACATCTAGGTGACCCATCAAAAGTAGATAGAGAGAATCTACCCAAATCATGCTGCTTGCACCTCTTTCTTCTATTGTGATTGCTAGGTCTTCTATTCTCCTTGATCTTGAAAAAACCTTGGAAGTTTAGATGATCTCTGAACCTCTGTGATTGAGATTCATACTCTTGAAGATAGTCACCAAGAGTCTCCTCCTTTGGTACATCTCCTTCCTCCATCTCTCTTACTATGAATATAAGCATGGTAGAGTGTTGTAAATCTGATTGTGTGGCTGAATTCTCACACCCATAATATGAATAAAAAGATCTTTCTTCATGTGCAAATATTCTTGAGGGATCTTCATGTCTTTCCCTCCTCATTCCCTTGATTTCTCTATTAATCTCATGCATAGTTTGGAGAAGAAGTTTTGAAAACTTCTTTCCCTCCATTTCTCCAAATAATGGAGACTTGCCTTTGTCTCTTCTATGAGTCTTCTCCTTTCTATGAGAAGCTTCTTCTTCTCCTGATAACATAGATGCAATGTCTTCACAAGCTAAGCCAAGATTATGCTCTGATACCACTACAATATTCCCAATTGGGAAAAGCAGGAATATAGTGCACAAAACTGGAAATATGCAAAAATATCACTGAATCAAAACATGAGACAACCATAGAGCCATTCCATTATGATTATAACAGAAAAATAGGTACAAAGTCTTGAGGAAAGTATTTCTCAAGTTGGGCAAACAAGCCTCCCATGAAATAATACACATAAATATGACATACTACTAATACATTAAATGCCATAATGCTATAATTGCATTATCTATAAGAGTAACAATAGCTAAAATATGGAAATATATCTATCTTCTGATACAATGCTCCAAAATTTCTAAGAATAGAGATCTATGTTCCAAAACATATTTCTAGGACAACCCACAAAAGGTTTCCGGAAATACACACTATGCAAAGATAGCAGATGTGGCCCTAGGGCTGAATAATCTCTTCAAATGGAATGCTGAAAGGAGGTGGATGATATGAAATATGCAATGGATGATCCTCCTCCAATAGATCCTCCAATATTGAGGTCTGATCCCCTCAAAGGAAACTCAACTCCTCCAACTAGGGCAATAAACCCACTGTTGCAGCTTCTCTCTAAAATAACACAGTCATGGACTAAAACTGTGCTGTAGCTGATGATAGCTACTTGGCCTAGTGCCAAAATATGATATGAAGCACAGGGACCTTCCTTACTGATCTACCTATTGGTGTCCCGTAATTTGGTAGATTGGTAAACCAAATGATAGGGTAACATCAAACCAATCTTTGGAGTCCTAGGACCTAGCCTTCCTGGACTCAGAGAGGGCTCTCTCTATGATGCGAAGGATGTGAGTTTTTTCACTTTATATGTTTGATTTTAGGCTAGCTGTTAAGTATATTTTAGTTTTTTTTGGTTTTGAGGTAAAACTGATCAAGTAGGGCAACGAGAAAGAGAGTTTATCAAATCAACAGGGCTATGGGGTCAGATAAAATCAAGGATGTCTAAATGATGGACAAGGTGTACTACAGGGCCGATTTAGCAAGGTAAATGGATCCTTTGGGTGAGGTGTGAGGTGAAATGGACATTAAGTTTGTGAAAAACGAAGAATTCTTCAACATATATAGTTTGAAAGCAAATACTCATGAGTAAGGGCAAACCATTAATCTCTATGAACAATACTCAAACTGATAAACATGAAAGATAAACATTTAGGTGAGACATAGAAGCATAAGAACTCCTAACTTTAGAAATTCACCCTCAGTTGTTGGGAAAACATATAAGATAAAAAAATAACTTAATGTATGAAGAGGGAACTCCTAAAAAACATATATCAAACTATCGGGAACTCTGAAACAGGTTGTTAAGCATGGAAAAAGGGAAAGATCGAACGAGACCTCTTTGACTTAACCTAAGCAATCAATATTCAATAGAAAGGTTTCAGAAATAGAGTTTTGAGAACTTCAAATAAGTAGGGAATACCTTGAATCAGATTTGATAGCTAACATAGTGACCATTAATGAAACACAAGACAATTTCTTGATGGACCTAAGGAGCAGTTAAGAATTCCTTAAAAATGATCAAGAAGAAGAAAACATCAAAGCTGTAACATGCAAGAGGTTTGAGGTGCTTCCATGAGCATATCTCAACCTATACTTTTCTGATCTACAAAAAATAAGAAGCATGAAACATTAATGAAAACAAGAAGACATAAAAAAATCAGAGAAACATCACCATTCACCAAGTTATGGAATCCTGCACACAATGCTCCTCCACCATCAAGCCAAGCAAGACATTCATCCACTTCATAAAACCAGTATTTTCTTCAAGCTCATAAAACTATGTATTGCTCTTAACATGTCATGTTCTCCCTTTTTTCACAATGAATCCTCTTGGTTTATATAAGCCAAAGAGGAGGAAACCTCCCTAGAGCAACTAGAAGGCCATTGGCCAAAATAAAATATCTAAAACTGTCCTTGAGGCCTAACAAGGTCCAAGGCACAAAATATCTCTCTAAAATATCTTTTGGGACCAAAATAGCAAAAAAGAATCACTTTTAAGCTCTGACACACATGATAAACTTTCTTAACGCACATTTGGCCCAGTCATCATACAAAACGCTGTTTTTTAGCAGAATTTCCAGGAGCGCAACACCAAAAGAAGGCTTTTTTGCAGTGAGGTTTTCGAGGCCTTCCCGAAGTCGAAAAAGGCTCTGTGATGGCTCGTTGGAAAGCTACGAATGTCTACTTTACAAATGTACTTGAGTTATTTCAATATTATGTCTAGAAACCTGTAAAAAAGTAGAAACTGTGCAAAAACCAAGGAGCACATCACCTGCTGATAATAGTGGCAGAAAGGTGAAAAATAGTTCTTTTTGGACCTTTTGAGGTGCCAAAACAACTCCAAATGATCTGAAAATTTATGAGCATGTTCCCTTAGTGCCAAGGAGTCCAAAAATATAATTTTCTCTGGCTGAATATGTTCTGATAAAAAGTTCAGCGCCCATGGTGCTACACTCTTTAGGCCCAAAAATTCACAAAAAACAAAAAGGTGTCCAAATTTGCCTAAATTTGGTGAGTGCCCCCCTTAAGGGTTTTTAGAAGCCTGTAGTGAAGCTTGGGCCAAAATTTTGAGCCTAGATTGGTATTTTCCATTTTTTTTCGCCGGGTGCCTCCTTTGGGCAGCTTTGAGTTTTTTTCTAGAAAACTGATTGAGCTTCTTTTAATGTTCAGTCATTTTCCTTTGCAGGCCTAAATCTTTGTTTCCTTTCTCCAATTTAGTCTCCAAATGTTGTTTTTCCCTCTCTAGCCAAGACTCTTTGTCATTTTCAATTTCTAAGGCAAGTAGCTCCGTAAGAGGGTATTGCTGTGCACGATCTGATTCTTCTTCTTTATGATTTTCTAATGCTCTTCTAAGGCCCATGGTCCTAGGTATCTTTCTTGCTTGTTCTTCTTCTTCATCATCTTCC
Source organism: Pinus albicaulis (assembly GCA_034641835.2). NCBI lineage: Eukaryota > Viridiplantae > Streptophyta > Pinopsida > Pinales > Pinaceae > Pinus > Pinus albicaulis. Next base: position 59,589,745 of record CM076569.1, on the reverse strand, counting down.
ACATACTCACCCATGTACTCTTCTAGCTTCACTTGTGACTTTTGAGCTTCCATTTTGTACTTGAGTTCCCGAGCTTCATAAAGAGCCATCTGTCCACTCATTTGTGCATTTTGTGTTTGTAGGAAATGAATGACATGTTTTGATATTTCCAAATCATTCACCAAATCTTTAACTTGAGCATCTCGATCTTGTAAGAGGGATCTAAGGATTCTTGCCTCATTTTCTTCATCATCACTATCTAACTGTATTAGTTCAAACTCCCTCTCATGCTCATGACTACTTTCTTGTTATTCATTTTTCTCCTTGCCTTTGCCTTTGATGAGCTTCTTACCTTTGGTTTTCTTAGGCAATTCAATCTTGCTCTGTTTTGGAAATTTACCTCTGCTCCTTAATGTTCTAGTGACATTGGTTGGCATTGTTTGAATATTTTTGTCTTTTACTGTTTTAGTGGTTTTATCCTTCACCACTTTTGATGGAGGAATCATGGCCCCTTGCCTTGGAGAGGCAGTAAACACATGCTCTTGACTTTGTTGATGATGAATGAGGGGAGGAGTTAATACTTGGGTTTGTTTAGTTTGGTCTTCTACAGCCTTAGGGCTATCCTTTTCCCCAAGAACATTCTTTGTTTACCCTTCTTGGACACTCCGCTGTGGGGAAATTTCTTGCTCATTAAATTTCATATTTTTAATGAACTCATCCTCAGAAGCAATATTAGAAAGATCATGTTCTTTTTTTGTTGGATGAGAGATGTCTAGGTCTGTTGTTTTTTCCTTTCCAACACTGTCTTTGCCTTCATCCATCTTCCTACTGTCATGATTGTTTTTATTATTTCCTTCTTTGTTGTGACTGCTTCCATCATTTTCATCTTTACCTTGGTCTTCAATGGTGTCACTGTTTTTGTTGTTTAGGCCTTGACTGTTTTGATTGTTTGGGCTGCCCCTTTCCTCATCAAATTTACTGTCTTCACTGAGCTTTGGACTATTTGTTTCGTCATTTTCACTGTTCTCTTTGTTTTCCTGATAGCTGCTCCCTTCTTCATTGTTTTCTTGTGGGCTACTTTTTTCCTCATGAAATCTACTATTTTTACTATCTTCTTGAGGGCTGCCTTCATCACTGTCACTATTTTCATTTTCCTCTTGTGGGCTGCCTCTTTCACTGTCACTATTTTCATTTTCCTCTTGTGGGCAGCCTCTTTCACTGTCACTGTTTTCATTTTCTTCTTGTGGGCTACCACTATTTTCCCTGTTTTTCTCTTTGTTATCATCAACCCTATCTTTAATTTTACTGCTTTCTTCTTGTTCACTTTTAGCTATGGAAGATGTTTTTTCTTGGGAGGATGACTCATGAGAGGAAGGTGAGACATAGTGTGTGGAGGGTGAGGAAGGAGTATGAGGAGGATTTAGATATGAAGATGGCATAATTTGCAATAGCATGGAATATGAAGAGGTGAAATCATGGTGAGTGATAAATTTTTCCCAAGAAATGCCCTTACGCTCCAGTTGGTGAGCGATGATGACCTTAACAAGGGAGTGATGGAATAAGCTTTCCCTCGGCTTGGCTGGAGGTTTCTTTTTAACAAGGGTGGACATCTTTTCAATACTCTTGCATAGAAAAAAAGGTAGGTTTAACAACTTAGCTCGGGTGAAATGCATAAGAAGCCTAATGTGATATGAGTACACCCGGGAAAATCTACCTTCACAGGTAAAATACTTCATGATCACTTTCATGAGGACTGCATAGTCATCCAGTAAATGTGAAAAAGGGAAAATGGTTTTGCGTGCATCTTGATGATTTGGTTTCAGAAAAGGCTGATAGTGGCTTAGGTCAAGGTATGACTGTTTAAACCATTTCTCCCCTATGTAAGGGATTTTGGTGGCTCTAGAAATAGATTTAGGAGTTAATTTAAAATCCAGACCTACTATGTGAAACTCTTTTCCATTAAAACTTAGGGAAAAAAGCTCAGTTAGATGAGGGTGGCTAGTCACTTCTTGTATTTTACTGCAGAATTCAAAACATCCAAGCTCTTGAAAATAGGATAAAACAGAGGGAGAGGCAGTGAGCTCTTGGACATTTGTAGGTTCAAATTTGTTGAGTTTGCCTCCCTTTTTGACCTGTCTCTTTGGCCTTTGAGGCTTATCATTTCTTCTTGGAGGCATGTCTATTGTGCTATCCTTTTTCCAAATTTCAAACAAACAACTCTTTTTCCAAATTTCAAACAAACAATTCTTTTCCAAATGCAATGGAAGCTTTTCTTTCAAAATTACCAGGCTTTAAATTTATCCTTCAAAACACTTTTACTGTTTTAATAATAGGAAATATGATGGATGAAAACATGAGAAATACCTCAAAAAATCCTTTTGTGTGATAAAAAATTGTTTCTGGGCAAAACTGGTAGTTTTTGGCCTTTTTCTGTGTAATTGGCAGGCGCTGTGCTTTTTCGCTCAGGAGCACAGTGTTTGCATGCCCGGGCGGTGATGGGCGCCCTTTGCATGAAGGCTGCATGGGCTATGTGGATGCGGGCGAAGATGGGTGCCCTCTGTATGAAGTTTTGCACGAGTTATGTGGACGCAGGCGGAGATGGGCGCCCTCTGCACGAAGTTTTGCATGCCGAGAAGAGGTCCGGGTGCTTGTTGCATGGAGGGCGATGTCTACATGCTGGGCCACTCGCTGAAAGCGCAGCGTCTACACTCAGGAGCACAACGCCCAGTGTAAAATTACACTACGGGCCGCTACAGGAGCGCAACGCCCATACACAGGAGTGCAACGCCGATTCTTTTTGCACGCGTTTTGCTCAGAGACAAAAAAAAAAAAAAAACGCCTTCCCTCTTTCTTGCAAATGATACAACGAAAGGATATATGTCCGTTGGGTTTTTATGTCCTTTGAAATGATGTTAGAAATCAACTCTTCCCCTTTACCTTACAAATACATTTCACACTTTGCTCCTTTTAGTGAAAAACATTTTATGTTTCTTGAAGACTATAAAAGGTGACTTTCCCTCATATTTTGTAGATAAACCAATTCAAAACTTGACATCCTCTTCTTGTACATGAAGAAGGTGTTGTTTGAAAATTTTTGTTGCTTTATTTACACATTTATCCAAACTTCATAAAAAAGGCCTGAAACATCTTTCACAGTGGGGTTGTTTAGACATAATTTTTCAAAAAACAAAACCAGTTCAAAGCCTTGCACCTTCTGCTTATACATGAAGGAGGTGCCACTTTCTTTTTGACCTTTTCAAGATAGTCTCTATAAACTTTTTTCCTTCCTGTTTCAGCCAGGAATTTTCTTTCCATTGAAATCAAAACAAATGGTGACTGCTTACCCGTGTAAAAGTTTTATTTCCTTCTTCTTAGTGCAAGGGCACTTTCTATTTTTTGAAACTTTGTAAAATGTGACCTCCATTCCTCTTCTCAGGAGATAATTCAGTTTAACACCTTTTCAACTTCTGCTTGTACATGAAGGAGGTGCCACCTTTGCTCTTTGATGTCCTTTTTGCACATTCATCCAATTTTGATGAAAAGATTGAAACATCTTCCACAGTGGTTCATTTAAAAAATATTTTGCAAACATCAAAACTAGTTTTCACTCTTTAGTATAAAGGAAAATCTCCCCTTTTTGCAAACTATAAAATGTGCCCTCTATTTCTCTTTTAAGGGGTAACTCATAAAAAATATGTGCCCTCTGCTTATCATTGAAGGAGGCACTTCAAGCTTGTTCATCCTTTATCCAATCTGTTTGAGACATGTCCTTTGCAAAAATTCATTGTGAAGATAATGAACAGGTAATGTATTTCAAAATCCAATGTATCTGCTTTTTCTCTCTTAGGTGTGACCTTTCCTTTGAAGTAGCCTTAGTTTCATTTGTGATGATGGTGTCTTTGATGGTTTTCAATCTAGGTTGCAGGGGTATGAAAAAGGCAGTTGTTCCTTTTTCATGCTTTTCACTTTGATGAATAAAGACCGTTGGAAAGGTCCTTTTGCCAGAAATCTGCCATACCTAGTCTCATAGTGCTAATTTTCAGAGTTGTACCCAGATGTTTGGAAAGAGCAGAAAAACACCATCCTAAAGTGACATGGAGTTCTTGGTGTAGTATTTTCCCAAATTTTGTACTTGGATGATTCCTTGACATTCTTAGGTATTTTTGATTTGTAGAGATAAAACCAGTTTGTTCCTTTTTCTCTCAACTCTGCATTTCGTTTAGTTTCAAATAGTCAGTTGTTTTGACTGAAGCTTTTTATTGAAATGTCTCTTAGCCCAATTTTGGTTAATTCCATTCATCCTGGCATCCCGCAGAGATGTCTTGATAAGGTGGCTTGATCTTTGGAAACCTTTTCTATTGTACTGTGAGGATGGACCTTGAAACTCACTTGATCACTTTCTCTTTAGACATATGACCATATTTTACTTTGTTTTTTCTTGAGTTGACCTTTTGAGCTTTGCTGAAACAAAAACACATGACAAACCTTATGGTGTGTGACCTAGGGATAACCAATGGATTTTCTTTGCCAGATAGAAGGAAAGTATACTTGTCTGTTAGTAAAAATAGAGTTCTTAACAAGGCACAGGTCTTTTTTAAGATACTCATTCTAAGCACCATCACCTAAACCTAGACACTTTGTCATTACTTTTAAAGGGTTTCTTAGACATAATCAGGTCATCAAACAGTGACTTTAGACAGAAAGAGGGTAAAAAGATAATTTGACTTATTCTGGACAGACAACTTTGTAAAATAGGAGGATTTTGGATATCAGAGATAAGAGGTTTTTCAATGATAGTTATGGACAAGGTAAGGCTTACTAATATATGATAGGATTTAAACCAGATGACCTCTTCAAATACGGTATGCAAGAGAGGGGGGAAAAGATAAAAAAAAAATTCTGAGTGGGTTTCTATAGGACAAATTTGATTGTTTGAAATTGGTTTCTAGAAAACCTGGACAAGGCATATAGTCATCAAAACAAGTGAAAAATACTGATGACTAACACTCCCAATGGAAAGAAAGCTTCCTCCACTAAAGACAAGCTCAGAAATGGCCCAAAGAAACCCTCCACTACTGCACCCTGCAAATCAGCACATATCTAAACAGAATCTGTGCTGTAGAAGAAAGCTAAAGCTTGGCCAAATGTCGGAATGTGGAAATGATAGTGAAATACTCTTCCTTTGAGGCTTCTCAAGGATAGAGGTGGGATTCCTGCTCGGGAACACCCTTGTGCTAAACATCACTGCAATCTTAGATAAACAACTAAAGAGAGCTCAAAGTCTTAATAGACCACATCAAATAATAATATAAAACATGATCACAATGGATGCCATCCTCTTCCTTATATTCTTGATGAGCTTTCTCACCCTGGGCCCCACTCATTGAAGGCAATACTTCCATGTGAAGGATCTCTCTCCAAAATTGTGTTGTCCCTCATTGAATGTCCAATACTTCCATACCAGCGCTATTGATTTGGTCAAAGTTGACCCATTCCACATGCTTCTTCCCTTGTTCACACATAGGGGAGATTTATCCAGCTCTTTTGATGCCCTCCATTCACATTTGGAGTGGTTTTATTCCTACTAAGGATATTTATGGGTCTCCCTACCCTCGTATTCTTCTAACTAAGAAGCAAAATTAGATTTTAATATTCCAATTAGCTGCATGCTAATTTAGGAATATTACATTCAAAGGAACTAGCCATGCAAGGAAAGCATATGGAGGCTGAAAAGAAGAGGGTGTTGTACTCTCATCTACTGTACAAATCAGTATATCATTCTTTTGGGGTCCAAAATATTCCCAATGGGGAGGTGTGATCAGAACTGGATCATGGACCTATTGAAGCCTTGAAAATCGTTGCATCAAACATTGGGGGAAAACCACCCGGTCTGAACCTTAGAACAACTCCTTATCCGTTTGGGATGGTGGCTCCGAATGGATTTATAGGACCAGTTTCCTAATAATGAAATGGATTGGTGATGGGGTGTTTGTGCAAGTGGATAATGAAAATAACTAATTGAACTAATCTATCTAACTTAATCTATGACTTGTAAATAAATCTAAACTAACCCGGGTATTAAATATGAATACGACTTAAAGATTGTTTCAATTAAACAAATAAACATGAAAATGTATTATTTACTTAAAAGAAAGGTGTAGTATCATATAATGATAACTCTGTTTAAGAAATTAAACAGAGTTATAATAGCACATCGCATTCATAAATTTATATCGTTTACACACACTATGAAAGATGATATCCCTCTATCTTCAAAAGTGATATGATAAAGAAATATTTGAGAAACAAGTATATATAAGCGATAGCAAATTTTAATGAGAATATTTCGTCACATAAAGAAAATAAAACAAAATCGATAGAAATACCAGATACAATTGATATCTTCCCGATGCAATTTTATATTCTGATCCTGCGCTTTAACTTAGAACAATCTTCAAGGTACAGAAATGCAACTCTAAAAAATAATTCACCATGAAATCACAGGAATCTTGCGCTTTAACTTAGAACAATATTCAAGGTACAGAAATGCAACTCTAAAAAATAATTCACCATGAAATCACAGGATGTGATCCTTTATAAAAATAAGATAGTCAAGGAGTACAAAAATGTATTTTCCAAGCCCAAAATATTACAAATTCAGGACCCCTTCTCAAATGTTTGAAAGGGGTTTAAATAGGAAATTAAAAAAACAAATTAACTAAAACTTATGCTAGAAACGATCATCAGAGATCCGAGAATAGAATTGCGATATCCAATAAAACAAATTCATTGAATTTCTTCAGTATTCATTGTGTTAAGCTGGCATATTTTAAGCACATCCTTAACTTCGGTTGGATGACTCAGCCTCGAATGCAACTGACTGGTGTATGTGGCGTCAGAGAGCTCTGGAATGATGAAATTGATGGCATTAGAAAGGAATTTGATTTCTGTCTGCTGACTGTGTGGTTTAATCAAATATTTCCATAGGACATCCCATGTAATTTCTTGTATTTTACTAATTTTTTTATTCTGATTGATTGATTCCTTCTTCCACCTAGTATCAGTTTCTCTTACCCTTGGTAGCTTTCCTGGAGTGCAATCTGAAATTAAATTAGCTGCATATAGACTATCAATAACCAATTGTGTCAGATTGTTCATTATGGCTCTTGCTCTTGATGTAGCACGTTCCTCTTTAATCAACTGTGTTTCCCATTCAGCAAATTAAATCTCTTTATGCTTTCCTTCAATTCTGGGAAGATTTTCTATTTTTCCCTATTTTGAGTCCTGCCATGAAATAAATTCTGAAATCTTATCATCTACATTTTCAAATTCTATTCTTATGTTGATTGCTTCATCGATGAGAGATGATGTTCTTTCACATAGAGATTCAGCTTGTGCAATTTTTTGACACAAATCATCCAACTGTTGAGATAACAACTTACTTGTTTTTAGAGCTTCTATTTTGAATTGGTCAATTTTAGGATAATCCTTGAATTTATCCAATCTCGCTTGAAATATTTTACCTTGCTCTTCTTTGGCGGCCTTTTCATTTTGCAACAATGTCTGCAATTTGGATACTTCTTGAGACAACTGTTGTTGTTTATTTAAAGCTTGATGATCAAGATTCTTCTTTTCAATACTCAATTGTTCTTCTAATTGTTTGACTTTGAGTCTTTCTTCTTCTAATGGCTGCTCTAACTGTAATATCTTTTGCTGATCACCTGTTATTATTTATTCTAATAATGCTATTTGTAAGTCTTTTTTTTTTACCAATTGGGTGACTTCAGTAGCTTTATCTATAGTAGCTGCACTATAGGCACCTGCATATTGTGATAGTTTGGTAAGATCCTCTGAAGCATTTACTTCAGTGTTCTTCCAAACAACATTCATTAATTCAACTTGTGGAGTTGCAAGTGGTCCTTGATTAATCCCCCTTCTCTTTCTTTGTTTTCTGACAACAGCCCTATGCTTACGGCTGTAAAAGATATCCAGAGGAGGTATGTGTTCAACTCTCAGCACAATTTCTTCAGATGGATTTTCAGGAATGATCTCAATATCCTGATTGTTCAGATTATCAACTTGAGGACTGTTTTGTTCTCCTATTTGCTGAGCGAATTGTTCATACTGTTTTAGCAAATGGGGAGTAATAATCATTTCAGCAGAATTTCCCTCTTTCTGTGAGGTATTTTCTCTTTCAAGTTGATCATCGGGCTTATTACATGTATTTTATTTTTCAGACTACACATCAGGCTTGCTACCTGTATTCTCCTTCTCTGACTGCACATTAGGCTTGATACCTATATTCTCCTTTTCTGACTGCACATTAATTTTGCTGGTTATAACTTCTTTCTCTATTTTGCTGGCTGTATCTTCCTTTTTCTTTTGTTCTATTTCAATACTTTTATTTGCTTGTAAAGGAATCCTCAGCTGGTCAAGGGGAACTTAAAGTAATCTTTGGCTTATGAACTGCATAAATTTATTCATATATTCTGCTTGAAACTTAGATTTAGATAGATCATAAACTTGGGAAAATTTCTCAATTGAGACAAACAAATCATCAAAGTCATCAGCCTCATGCTCAAACTTAGAAATTTGGACCATAGTTTTGAAAACAAAAGCTACTTTATTTGGATCATATTGTCTGCCTGGAATAGTTGCAAACTTAAGATCTATTATCTTAAGGACTTCTTTTTCAGCATGTTTAAAATCATTAAGGGTATAGGTTCCACAATGGAAAGGAAAGGTAGGCCACATCAATTTTTTGGAATTCTTTAAACACCTAGACATCCCTCTTTCTGTCAACTGGTAAGAAATATCTTGAGCTAAAATTTTATCAGGGAAATATAGAGGTAAGACATGAGGCTCAACAATGCTTCCAAATACTCTAATATAGGTGAAATTATCTTCATCGAACCAATTTCCAATTTGGGATATGTCAATTTTTGCCTTATCAGAGAGCCGAGGAGGGGGTTGGTTAAAAATGGTCTGGTAAATAGGAAACATGTAGCCATGGAAAATTCTGTATGCATGGTTCTTGAAATGGGCTTTCCACAAATGCTTATGGTAGATGTGTATAGGGATAGCTTGAGGAGTCCATTTCCAACCTAGAATAGGAAATTCAGAATTAAAACACAAGGCATCTAAAATATAAGCACAGAAATGAAACGGGGGAACATTTCCAGTATGCTTATTTCTTCTATAATGTAGAATCTTATTTGCTATTTTTTCTGATAGAATAACTGACCATTCCATAATATCATAATTTACAGCAACATTAATCAAGGGCACCATTTGAATAGAAAATCTTGCCAAGTTATCACTCCCAAAAAGTCTGCATATCATTGCAACAACGTAGCAATATGGAGGTGCGGGAGACTCTACAGAATACATACCTGAGGCATCATGCTTATGTTTGTCTGGAGCTCGTCTCCATTCTTTAATTGGGTCTGATTCAATTTCATTTTTTGAGTCGAAATCTTCCATGAAGGCTTTGTTGTAGGTCTTTTGAGGATCTGGCAGATGGTACATTGCTTTGATGTCTTCTGTTATAAAGGACCCAAACATCTTTCCCCCAACTATTACGAATGTTCTATTTGTGATGGTGTCATCGTATTATTTCATAATATGGGAATACATTCGCCCGAGATACAATTCTATGAAGAAAAGAATTTGCGAGTTCTTTGAGAGGACTATCAGATTCTGAGTCTTCATCCGACACTGTTGCCTTTACTTCTGTAATAGTAGGGTTTTCTGCTTCAAGAAAGTTATAAACTTCCTCCTACGAAATCTTCCCGAGACCCTGGCACACAGTATCCGTAACTAGCTTTATCTTGGTGTTTCGGGGAAAATCACCCTAGAGGTTCGTTGGGTTACAACCTCCATAGAGTAGGGGCATGCTACTTAAGAAGGACTAACACAACCATACATGTTCATGAAAAACTAAATAGAGTAGATCGAGGAAGTTACCCGTAGGTCCTACGGTTGAAGCAGATCCCACGGGGTCCAAACCCCCAGCAACCCTTCTTCATTCTTAACCTGAAAGACAAGAAGAAACAAGCACGAAGAACTGGTTGTACAACATATATCTACTCTAAATGTTAGTGAAATCCATATGAAACATTAAATAAACCATAATGAATGCTTTAAATAACAATATTCTCATATATGTAAGCAGACACTAACACGTATATTTCAGGAACAAGATGGTACTTCTGTATTATAAATAGCATGTACAGAAATACGAGTGGAGATATCACCTGAATCCTTCCACGATCTTCGAGAAGACCGTCGTCCGGATCCGTCCCACCCTTGTCTCGCTAAGATTCCTTCCAAATTGGTGCATATGAGATGACATATAAAGGGATGAGCATCTCCAGGAAACAAGGGTTTCCTCTAATGAACTGGGAAGTGCAGGAGGCACGGGAATTCAGACTTGGATAGGGAATACCAACAGAGTATAATATCAATAATTTCTCCCTCTCCCTTAGGCCATACACATGAGGGGCTTATACTCCTCCAAGTAGTTTCAACAAGCAACAATACGTACAGGTGGTTGAACTACCAGAGTAACCATCAACCCAGCCCGAAAATAGGGAATTTTTATATATTTTTTAATGATTTTAATGGCATACGTGGAAAAGTACGTATGGACTCGCGTATACACGCGGAAAAGTCTGGGCATAACCGCGTATGGGGATTTTTACACTGTTTTTTAGTGAATTTGTCCAATTCTGTAGGAATGGGTGCCCAAAGCCATAAAAGCAATCATGAATCATATGAAGGTGAGAAATGATGCTATAACACTTGGTTGGCTTTTATTTTGGCATTGTGGTAGTGGTAGCAGTCTTTGAGGTGGCAACAACTCTTGATTTCTTAAGTTTCTTGGACATTTTCTTCGTCTGGTATCATTTCACTAATTCGGCGAACGAGAGGATTTGATGTTCTATAGCTCTACAAATGAGAAAGACCTTTCAGAAGCGGGAAGAAACGAAGTTAGAAGAACAACTATGCGAATTTTTTTTATTAATGATCCCAAATTGATTAATTCCGTATTAAAATTGAATTCCTTAAAGGAAAGTCACATTCACGCATTTATAATAGAATCGATTACCATAATTTGTTTGATTTTAAAATTAATGATGCTCATACAATTGGAGATCGACGATATTGAAATATTAATGTAAAAATGTCCTTTTGAAGCTTCTGATTGCGATAGGCCGATAAATGAGATGTGCGAAGTGCAAATAGAGATTAGTGAAGACTGATGATTCATCGCATCGGAGTTTTCAAAAGGAAACAAACAACAAAAAAAACATATCATGTTTTCCTGATTTGCAATTTTCGATAAAGTCATATCACATCGGATATTTTCAAAGGAATTGAGTTGTACATGATTTTTGCCGAAATGCGATTGCGATGATAGTGGGGTCCATCGCATCGGATCTTTTATAAAACAAGTATTCATGATGTTGCTTTTTCGAAATGAGATTGCGATTATGACATCGTATCGAAGTTTATCAAATAGATCAGAATGAAATATAAATTATTCGAAATGTGATTGCGATAAGTCACATCGCATCGGAGTTTTGCAAAGAAACTATGAAAACATAACACTCTACCGATTTGCGATTGCGATTTACTTTATCGCATCGGACTTTTTAACATGAAAACTTTTATACTTTGTGCCGATGCGATATAAGCTTTATATTTGATCAGGTCGGAATAAATTTAATGTTGCATTTTTTTATTTGCACTTGAGATATGCGATATGCAATACATGCTTTTTAAACAATGAATATTTTTATTGTTTTATTTTTTGATAATCGGATTTCCTCAAAGTTTTTATTTCTATCTAAAAAAGAAAGGGGACCCATTTCTAAATGAAATTTATTCTAAAATTTTGAAATGGGGAGGGTTGTTGTACAATACAACAGGACCTAAGTGGTAGCTCAAAATTCAAAGTGTTCGGAAGTGTGTTGAACCTGAGTGACCTAATATATCTCGTCTTCCTGATTCTGGCGCCATGAACGGTTCGAAAAAACGACACCGTATGAAGAAGTTATCGTAGTTTGAAAAGTCCAGTAAACTGTAAAATTTGGACTTTGACCAAGTTTGATTTGGATTTGGGAAAATTGAAAAGAGAATATTCTAGGGAATATTCTTGGAATATTCCTCAACATATTCCCCAAAATATTTCATTTGGACTAGTCGAATTTTTCCAAGTGGCACATTGTGGTTTGTTGAGAAATAGTATGTGTTTTAATTCAGCCAATTAGAAGCTACCACATGGCAGGCCTAGAGGTCGCCACGTGGCCCTGGAATGGTCTATTAAATTTTTTGGAGCCGGCCAGGTTAGAACGTGAGACCTCGCGGATAGAGCTCCTGTTGGAGCAAGGTCTCCCACATTGATGAAATCTGGTCCAATTTTGTATTATTTTGATTATATTTAGTCTAGCGCAGGGGTGATAGGGCGGATGAAAGCCCCAATACGTTGTAAGCGCGTAAATAGGTAAAACCAGGATTCTGCAAACCACAGTTTGCGGACCATGGTAAGTCTAGGCTAAATTGGTATAAATAGTAAGTCTTTTTGATTTGATAGGTAGAAGATGAATAGAACTGAATGCTAAGTGCAGATTGTTATTTCTGGGTTTCAGGTGTTTGGGTCAGATTCCTGTTGGCTGTGTGCGTGGAGATCCTTTGTCCTGCTATGTGCGGACCCTGTTGGCTATGTGCGCAGGTGGGATTTGGGGTTATATAAGAATTCGCTGATAATATATGAGAAGTATTGCTGATATTTGGTTCTGAGATCTATTTTTTATATGAATCTGTGCTCTGTGTTAGATCTATGATAAGGTACGAATTATTTGTGTTATCTGTTGTGTTTCTCTACAATATATGCTATCCAGTCTGCTGCGCGTACTGTAATTTATATCTTTTCTGGTCGAATGCACGTGGATGTAGACCTAAGATCTAGATCTATAACACTGTGTACACCGGCTATTTATTTAAGCTTGCGAACTAGCTCTGTTTTCATATATCTATGCGATGTGTGTGTGGCTTGGCTTACCTGCTCTTTTTCCAGGTGCGGAAACCTGGTTCTAGCACCCTCCCATATTGCTTTGTGTGAGAATTTGACCTGCACAAGCAGGTCACTGCCGAAAGGGCCAGTAGTATAGGGGTTTGTTGGCAAACCTTAACATGCGAACCTGGGTTAGGACCCCTAAAGCCAACAAATGGTTCTGTTGCTAGGACCAGGAGCATTTTGAAAGAGCAGTCAAGCAATGCCAGAACACCAAAAAGAAGGTAGATATGGCTGCGAATTTAAAACTACCTACCTTCAAGGGTGTGGGTGATGAGGATATGGATAGGTTCTGGTTTGTTGCTAAATCAGTATGGACGGTGTAAAACATCACAAGTGATTCGGTGAAGCAGGCCCAACTATCTCTGGCTTTCGAAGAAATAGCTCTGGATTGGTATATGGGATACATTAGACAACATGCACATGCAACTATTGATGAGATCAAAATGACACTGAAGCAGCAGTTCAAAAAAATTAAATCCTATTTGCAGATAGTCAACAAACTAAGAGACATCAAGCAAGGACCATCCGAATTTGTATGCGAAGTAGATCAGAGGTTGAAGAAAGCAATTAGGGAAGGCGGATTCCAGTATGATGACCGTCAACACACATAATGGTTCATCTCTATGCTGCTACCTCACTTATGGGTACCTATGGGACAACAATATATCGAAACACAGGAGAAAGCATTGGAAGTAGCTATGAAGCTAGAAGCTTCCCCTAGGGATGATACACAGCTGGGGGTACAAAAAATACAAGGTCAGTTGGAAAAAATGCATATGGAGATCCAGAATCTGTGCAAGGAGCGAGGGCCAGAATCCAGTCCCGAAAAATGTTGCATCTGATGCCGGGTAAATAGTCACACTAAGGATAACTGTCCATTATGTACAGACTGGAGCAACCAGTCCCTTGCGACCTAGGGAGACCACGAGATCCATTGGGTCAATGTTATGGTGTGATGATGGCCGCATTGTCGGGCTACATGAAACTAGCCACTGTCCTCACAAGACCACATACGGCCCGGAAGTTAACCAACCATGGTGCTGGTTCTGCAAATCAGTTGGCCACGATGAGCAGACCTGCCACACATATGATTTACTGACTGAACGGGGAAGCATATTCCGGGTTCGGTCTGATCTAGCTTCGCCTAGTGGGAAGGGGGTTCCCTCTGCACAATCAACAAGCCATGGAAAGTCTTCAAGAGCTGATCGATGGGTGCACAAAGAAGACCCTTTCTAGCACGAAAATACACAATGTGCACCAGCTATATAGACAGAAGAAACAAACAGGACGGGAAATGCGGCTGACAACGTAGATTGGAGACTTTGAAATAGATCAAGTTATCCTTGATCTAGGATTAGATGTGAAAACGCTCCCTAAGCAAACTTGGCAACAGATGGGTGAGCCTAAGCTCGAATGGTCCATCGTACAACTACACATGGCTAATCAACAGAATATAGTACCATTGGGAAGATTATCAAAAGTAATGGTGGATATTGCTGGAGTGATCCGGATTTATGCAGGAACGCAACAGAATAAACACATAACCATAAATACAGAGATGCAGCGGAAATAACACTTCATTTCATTAATATCAAAGAACTGAAATTTGCTTACAGACAATGGAAATAAAACTAGCTAGGTACCGGTAGCTATCTCTCGAGAAGAGATGGTGGCCATGTACCGAATCGTTTTACACCGAGGCGAGGGCCTATTTATTATTGGAGAAACAATGGAGAACCCTAAACATCCCAAAAACCTAACCCCTAGAGATAGCGCCAAAACTATGGGCCCTGCTTGGGTAAATTGGTGTTTCAACTTCCCAGGGACATAACTTTGGCATACTATCTCCGTTTTGACGATATGATACATCATTAGAAAGCTCTATCCGAGGACTACAGCTTTCGGGACGAATTTTATCAAAAAATTCGCTGGCGCTTTCATACCCAAAAAACGTCATTTAGGGCCTCAAAACGGCTCCGGAAGTTAAGGACCCGAAAAACTGCTAAAAATAGTAAGTTATGCCAAAATTGAAAAACTGAAGGAGACAATGGTGGGGGCCTAAGTGGAATAGGCGGGTGGCCACCAATATCCACCTGGATCATTCCTCCCCCCTTAGGAAGCAATTGTCCCCATTGCATGAAGTTCCTCCATGAGATGAGGAAATTTATGCTGAACTTGGTCCCGGTGAACCACTTTCCTTGGTGCAAGAGTTGGCCAACTTTGACAACCCGATATAGTTGGATCTTCTGTTGGCGAGTTTTCTTGATTTGCATGTCCATGATACAATCTGTGGTGGCATGTTCCATGCAATTTGGGTTTAACTCTGTTGGTGTGAGTTGTTCTGCAATGTCCGAGGTGTTCAGTAGAGGTGGGAAAGTAAGGACGAAGGCGATCCATATATCAAGACTCAGCACCAAGGAATGGTGGAATACTAAGCTCGAAGGCATTGTTACCTAGCCTTCGTGATGGTACGCCCAGACGGAGAGTGCTAAGCTATGTGAGGTCCAAAGG